>UCOK01019912.1:221599-407505 GCA_900474325.1 Synergus umbraculus
GGGGGGGGGGGGGGGGGGGGGAGTTCACTATATAAAAGTAAAGTTACAAGTACAGTTAACATTTTACAGAAATTTTTTTCTAAAAGTACATGTCATACGGGAACGTTTCGCTCAATATGAAAACACGGTTGTTTTAATTTCGAAAAGTAATTGTCTTTATGTGTAAGTTCTTCCTATTCAAAAAATTTTTCTTATAGTTTTCTAAAAGAACATGGCAATCTTAAAATAAACATTTTATCGCTCCGAGCTATTATCAATGACTCAAACTCTTCTCGGTCAGTTCTTGCACTATAATCGTATAGGTGCGTAAACAATGTTGGAATAAGAAATAGAAAGGAGGCAATACATATGCATGCATAGGGTAACGGTATACTGTGATAATTACTGATTGAATATTGTATCATCGACTACGGCAACGACCATGTTTCCAGGGTAATAATTAATTTGCAATTCAGGTTGATCCAATTTGTGCTCTCAGTAAATTAACTTAAGGTTCCTGATGGCATCGCTATTTCGAATCATCAGGCTTTTGATTAAGGCCTCTGAGAAACAAAAAAACCAGGAAGATTTCATTTTCGTAATACGACTTGCTTATTTCCTTGATCAACATTAAAATTCAACGAACTGTTAGTTTACTACGCGTGGTGGCGAGACAGTTGGTCATCGAAATTCAAATCAAATATAAAAGAGATCGGAAACTTTTCCTAAAAAAAGTATACGATAAATGTAAGAATCACTTTGAAATTATCTTGCGAATTATCTTGTGTAGATTAGCTGGAATTAATTCCCAGATGAATTTCTTTCTTTTGGTATTAAATTGTCTATAACTTTGTCGTAGATGCTTAGCTGTACATTTCCACTTGAATTATCAAAAGCGGAAACTACAGCAAGTGTTACACTCTTTCCCAAGAGTGTAACACTTGATTCTTTCTTTCTTCCAATCTTTCATTGCCATTGACGATGGAGCGTGTAGAGTGTATATTTATACTTCGCCCTATCTCGAACACTAATAATTCAGATTGAAGCTGTACAACTCATTCGCACGAGAAAGATTAGAATAACAAGTCTTATTCACTGCTTTAACACGACTAAATAGCAAAATAACATTGTTGAAGAATAGAAGAATTCATTTCAGTTCATCGGAAATTCGGCAGGAAACTTATTTCATTACACGAAAAGAGACATTGTAAAAAAACCTGGCTTGGAAAATTGTCTAAATATAATTAGAAAACAACTTAAAACACTAATTACAGTATATTCCCAAATTATATTTTATAAACTGCTTCTCTCCACAAAAAACATGCGGATAAGTGAAAGAAGTTCAAATATGAATTGCATGAATAGATTCGGGGGCTCGCCAATACATTCCATGTGGTGTTGGTGTATTCCAAGGGATAGATCGATAGATGAGCTGATAAGTGATATACGAAGGCGGAGGAGAGCAGAGAATAAAATTAATAAGACAATAGTAGAGTAAGAGGTAAGAGGAAAAGGATGAAGATGAGTCGCGTGTAGTAAAGTAAACTGCGAGAGGGCTCGCGAGGCAAAAGTGCAGCCAGCAGCCATCAGCCAGTAGCAAACAGCCAGCATCCAGAGTACGAAGTTGCAAGATGTGTGACGCTGCAGCATCAAACCATGATTCCATGTGTCATGACGTATCGAGCGGTCATCACGCAGTCTGACGTCACGATCACGACCTCAGTCAGTCTGCGAGCACGTGAACAGCACGCTGCTGATCACGCGGTGACCAACTGTCAGCTCGATACCAATTGGCTCCAGGAGCCGAGCCCCTCTTTCCCATTGGTCCATCGACCGCACGCCGCATGATCACGCACACACCCGACAACAACACATTGCACACCCGACCTGAGAAAGCTTCATTGCTCTCACAGTTCTCCGCCGAGTACGTTCTTTGATATCTAAGAGAATCCGCGTTGTGCTCTAGATCGGAAAGAAATCCAGTGCAATTGATTAATTTTGTTTCAAAGTTAGTGAATCCTTATTTTTGTGAAATGGAATCAGCACCCGTTCCTCTGTCGCCTCCGGCATCACCGCAGCTTAAACAAGTTCATGTAAGTAGCGTGACAGAAATTAAAATTGCCGCCACACACGCCCGCGAAATACAAATCAAGTGCTCCACCCCTCAGTTCCACCTGATGGAACTATTTTTTGCGAAATTCTGGGTTCTAATCAGTCGAGTAGAAATTTGCGAAATTCATGATCAACATGCTTTCAAAATATTGATAGAAGAACCGGTTCCTTCTTCACAAATCGACCATGATCTTCCTTACATTCTAATCTTACTCATTCTTGAGTTTTACCTTGTTAACTTGGTCAGTGACTCATTTAGTATTCATATCTTAATTGCGACATTAGGCAAGATTTAATTAATTTAGAGAAACTGCTTCCCAAGTCTCGAGACTCAACGTCTTGATCAGAAACTAGATAATCTCATTAGCTCAATTTTGAAAAATAGTATAGTGTTACTATTTTTAAAAAAATGCATTAAGCGACAAAAAAAATATTATAGAACATGAAATATTACAGAACTATTTATACTTATGATGGAACAGTTTCGTCACGTAAATGTAACAACCACCTGAAGATAAAACTGATGGATTATTTAATGACGTGCATCTACACTCTCATAAAAAATGCTGCCAGTTTTTTCTAATATTCATTCTGAACAAAAATCATCCATCATCTGGAAAAAAATATATATTAGCATTCCTGACATCACTGAATAAAAATTAATTTGATTGATTAAACTATTCATTAAACTACTAATAACTGTTTTATGTAAATTGGACATGATATCCAATCAAAACGAGCGATTTCATTAACTCTGAAGAATATAAATATTTAATAATAAATATTTAACTCCATAAATATTTAATTAAGAAAAAAAATTATTTTCGAATTACAGGAGCCATTGCACTCGACATTTAGCGTCGCTGCAATATTAGGAGAGAAAGTCATCCGCAAGAAAAGTTTTAATGAAGTAAGCCTGAAACGACCCGAAGATGGGAATAATCGTCTCGAGTTACCCCCAACTCCGCAACCGTCTGACTCCGAAGAAGACGAATTGCCTCGCAAAAGGCGCTGCTTGGAGCAATGTGAATTAGCGAAGGTAAGCCACAATTCTTATCGACCAAGCCCACTTTCAAATTCTTCCCCACGGTACAACAAATTCTACTGCAATCTACTTTACTTTTATTATCATTTTGATCTTTATTAAGTAAAATATCGAGTTACATTCAATGCAGAATTTTAAATTCCTATTTAGTTTATCGACCGTACGTTGTACTTTCTTATCTCTGAAACCCTAGAAAGATAAACCACCGATGACAATTTTTAAATCTGAATATAGATACATAGACAAATAAACATGTTTGATAATCTCTTTAAACAATCTTCAATAACTTTTTTTTCAATTTTCAACTTTTGAGATCCACGTCTGACGAAAACGGACCTTTACTACTTCAGCAGTAATACATCTGCGTCTGACTCGCGAATTCCTTTTCTACTTAACCAGTAGAAAAATTGATTCCGGCGAGACGCCGCGCCAATAATTTGAACCAATTACAAACTTTTATATTAGGATATATTAGGAATCGCGAAATTTGATACTGCTATTACGTGTCCACCCTAATCTTAACTTTTTCACTTTCAATTCTCCTGTTCATTCTCCTTTCACCCAATCTAACGAAACTTTATCTTTCTATTTCCAGCTCCTACTAGACGGGACACCACCACCGAGTCCAGAGCCAGCACGAGTCTCAGTTATAATGCGTGCAAATCGCGACGGAACCTTTAGTCCCGCCAACTTATTATCACCCTGCATCCAGCCTCCAGTCTCTCAACCCGAGAAGTCTTCAGCTCCACGCGCGCCGAGTCCCAAAGTACCGCCAGTGCATCAGGAAAATGTGCTGAAGAGTCTCAAGTTCAAGATGAGCCTGAGAAAAGAGGAAATCATTGTCAATAATAAAAACACTGATCGTGAAGGCAGCCAGACCAAGTTGCAGCCCTTGGCGCCAAAACCAACTCCCATCACCATGGTAGCGGGACTTCTGAGTTCTCCACTTGTATTGCCTAGAACCCCTCTACTTTTAGTAACGACTTCCAGTACCTCATCATCAACTACCACGACCTCTGTCCCGGAATCAACTACTCGTCGAAGGGTCTTCGAGTGCGAACACCCTGGATGTGGAAAGAATTATTTCAAGTCTTCTCATCTCAAGGCTCACACCAGGACTCACACTGGGGAAAGACCCTTTCCTTGCCCTTATGAAGACTGCGGAAGACGATTCTCTCGCAGCGATGAACTCTCAAGACACAAGAGAACTCACACTGGCGAGAAGAAGTTCGTCTGTGTGGTTTGCCAAAGAAGATTCATGAGAAGCGATCATCTAGCGAAGCATGTTAAACGCCACTCGAGAGACAGAAACTCCGGGTCAGTAGGTCTTCAGGGTGTATCCCAAATGACACCTGGTTCACTCAGAGTTAGTCTCCTCCCGGTTCTGACTCCGAGGATTCAGCATCAACAAATGCAGCTCATGGCTTGAAAAGCCTTTTGGAACAGTCTTTTTGTGATACGAGGAAGCTGAAGAATCCGATTTTGGATCATCAGTTCTGGCTCTGAGAAACCTTCTAAGGAAGATGATGGTTCCAATTGAGATTTCGAATTCTGCCTGAACTTTGATTTGCATTTATCCACTTTGCGTTTAACTTCCTCAACGAGGAGGTAAAAACCAAGGAGGTAAGCAACGTGCCAAGGACTACCAGCTTTTGCCAAATTAAGGAATATATATTTGTTTGGATTCCATGTTGGCATTTGTAGTTATCAGGAGTTGCTTGTGATAGAAGTTAGTCTACCGCAACAAGGAAGAAGAGAGCAGAATAATAAAAAAGAAAATATAAATATTGAGAAGCCAGGAAGCTGGTAACCAAGTTCTGGGGATCAACGACGATAACCGAGAGTTGGCGTCGACCGAGTCGAGGATGAGTTTTTTTTTATCTCGCTTGGCCTTTCTGTGCTTATCTCTTTCACTGGTTCTTACGCTTCCGAATTCATTGTCGTATTTTCTAGTCGAGAGTTAGCGCTCAGGATGGTAGCAACTTCTGCCAGTCGATAAATAATCAAAGAAAACGCCTCATAAGTACTTAATAATATATTGATAGACTATTCGCGGGTGATCAAATATATATATTTACTGATCAATCTGACCGCGCGACCACCGAGTACCTAAGTGTGTCTGTGATCTGTGTTGCTTGTAAACTGGAGAGAAAGAGTATTTATTGTGAAAACGCTGCTAAAAGTGGCGTCTGTACATATTCTGTATGTAAAAACCTGTTAGAATCATTAAAAAATTGTTCAAATAGTTTATAATTATTTGTAAATATCACCTGAAGGTGAAACTACTTCCGAAAGGGAGAATGCAAGACTCTAAAAAGATGATTCAGTTTTGTATATATTTCCAAAGAAGACTAATTAAAACTTATATACTTTCATATATATATATTGTGTGTTCTACTTTTATTTTTAATGAATTCCCCATCCTGAAAGAAAATAGATTTAATATAAACAGTACGAGAAGTAACACCTTGAAAACTCCACGCAGGGTTATTGCTTAAAATTCTATTCAAGTCTGTAGACATGATGCAAGATTATAAAACGCTTCAGAAACAGGCTTTTCAATTTACATGATTCCACTTATATCAAGCTTTCGTTCGTCAAAATTATATTATAGCTATATAATCTCGTTAACGACAATGTTTTTTATTTCACAATATCTTTCAACGTAGAACAAGTTCTCAAATTTACCATTTTGATTGATAAACGTTTTTTATTACAAAAAATGAGCATCTGTAATAATTTTATGTAAGTTTCAGAAGAATTTTAACCCGACGGAACTGAGAAGGTTTCCTGCTGAGCCAAGAAATTTATCGCACACGCAAAAGATAATGTTACATATTTAGAATGAGTATTGGTTCAATTGAGTCGAAGAAAGGAGACGTTAACGTGGGAGAACAAGCATTACAGTGAATGATAAGGTGCGCGTGGCTGTTCAGGCACGTGATCGTGGGATGTACAGACGCGCAGTCCAGATAAGCTTCAAAACAGTACAAATATGCCAACGTATTCAAGAGAGACGAGAATAAAATACGTATTGAAGCGTATTTTTATCAGTATGATAATCAGGCCACTAATAATAGTTACTTTTTTTCCCACAAACTAAACATTTTTTCCTTATAGACAGAAAATGATGACGTGTGTATATCTACATCATACACTAAACATTTATGAATGAAATGTTATCACTTCTCTCTTTTAAAAAAAGGGATAAAAAAATTATTATTTTGTTACTTTCCGCGCCATCAAGGAATTTAAACAGACCCAGGAAAAAAATTACAACTCTGCGCCAGCAGATACTGTTTGGAATTAGTACTAAAGGTAACTCGGCAGAAAATTGGCCCAGTTTTGGCCAGTACTGATTTTAGTACTGAGTATATTTAATATTATTACATAATATTACATAATAATATATTGTAGATACAATGTGAGACAATAAACAGTAGCGTAATCGCATTTTTAGAGGCGTATACTGATAATGCACTGTTTCTAAAAATAAAATACACAAGACAATTATTTAATATTAATAGGAATGAGTTTTTTTAGGAGAATCTATTTTTATAGAAGTATAATTACTTTAAAACGTAAATTACTAGATCACGTAAATATCAAAATATACAAAAAAAATTGAATATGCGGATAATGAATCTGAATGTGCCTAGACGTATTTCGTTTGAAAAATACGGTTTGTTTTATCACTCCCAAGATAATAAAGGTTAAAGTCTAAAGAAATTATTTTAAGGTGCGTCTTGAAAGTCTTAAAAAAGTAAAACTTGAATTGTTATGAATTTATTTGTATATTATTATAAAATTCCCGACTTTATGTTACTAATACAATGTGTATGAGTCATTGTAAACAACATTAAAAGAAATTCTCCGATTTCGCAGTGGATTTCTCAATAAAGAAAGAGATGCTCCCTCGATAGATTTATATCATCTCAAGAAAATTTCCATCACGACATTCGTGAACGGCAAGTGAGCATATCGCATGTCACATTTAAAATATACTATCACGCGTTCAGGATTAGTTGAAAATTACTAAATTAGTGAGTAAAATCACCGGAAAAGCCACATCTCATTATTAATTCTTAAATAAACGTGATTGCGTCAAAATGGCACTAAAAGTTATTACTCGGAGTAATAAAAAAGTTATTATTTCATTTTTATCCAGAATTTGAAATTTAATCATCAAAATTTGATTTATTGATGAGACGATCAAAATTGATGAATACGATTTTTTAATCCTTCATGTGATAAGAAAAGGATTATTATTATTTTACTGAGTTCTTTGAATTTTATGTTTTTCGAATTTTACGTTTTTCTTATTGTATTTGTAGACTTGCATAATATTCTGTCAAGGCTTTCATGTTTGCCTAACTTTTACCGAAAGTCACAAATATTATTTAGAAAGACTATCATATTTGCAGAAATGATTTCTAAATAACTTTTGATTGTGAGAGCCTGATATCTCAAAATACGGATATGTCATACCAAATTCGTCATTATATGTATATTGGATTGCATGATAGACAGACGCCCATACATGAAAGATATAAAATTTTATGACCTTGTGTAATTGCTGATAATTTCGTAGCAAGAGACGTATTTCTGACGATACAAAAGAATATAATAATAAAAATTCGATTAACGTATATGCGCCTAAATGCTTATTTTTCTAAAGTAAAAAACTACGCATTATATAGGTACACGAATCTTTCCGCCATTTTTACGCAATATTTCATTCTTTTCAATTTCAACTTTTCCTTTATTTCCAAGTTATAATTCATAGTTTCTTTTATAACATACGTTTTAATAAAGTCTTTGCAAAATTAAATCTTCATCATTAATTACGTTTTTTTCCAAATTTTTTCAACTTACATAAACTTGTATATTGTATACTTCCTTATATAACTTCAGAAGCTGTTTATTTTTGATAAAGTTAATCCTAATTTTATGAGTCAATATATTTTAGCCAAACCGGGTGAATCAAGGCCATGTTTTTGTTTCAGAAAAATTCGAAAGCAGAGTTATTATTATAATATAATTTGCATCGGAAATGCAACATCTGATTTTATAAACAACCCTTAGACAAACTTAGAGATCTATAATGGTAAACTTTTTTCCTATGTGAAAAAATGAATTGGAAGATTGGTTTCTTTAATATTTATACTTTAATTTCAATTAACACCTTCCATCCTCCCAGAGTTGAGTTAAGATTGTTATATGTGGCTTCAAGGGTATAACAAACTCAATTGGAACAAATCTGTCTGCTTTTTAATAGCAATGCAATAAATCAGGAAGTGCGTTGGAGGCTTTTCTTCTGAATGACCACGACTTTTTCTATTTTTTTCCCCAACTCCTCCACAATCGTCCAATCCAGGACGTCCATTCGGTTCAACCCGAAGGCACGCTCCTTCTTATTAGCATCTGGTGAAACCTCCTGCTTTCTTGCATCAGCCAAGGACCCAACCTCTTTTCGCATCGCAAATGCCACAAACAAGGTGTGTGGGACCGGTAGATGATGCAAAATATCTCGTTGATTACTATTTTTCTTCATTATTAAAATTCGTCTTTTTCGTCGGAAAAAAAAGAGTTTACATTTTCTATTGGCTCATATATTTCCTTGTCACCGTTCAGAATTGTAATTTCCGTATTATTTTTCATCAGCTCAATTCATAGGAGCTTTATCCATAATATTCTCTTTTAGAAATCATCCCCATACAGGTTTAAGATTTGAAAATCATAATTCAAGAATTTCCTTTCATAATCAAACGTTTTATAATTATTGTCTTTTAAAACGCATGTGAAGTTTTTTTTTAATTAGAATTGTGTGATCAGATTTAGCTTTTTTTAAACAGATAATTTTTAATTGAGGAATAGAATATTTAACAGAACGCGAGTCCATTTTCAGAGAATATTTTCTTATTTCTGCTCTATTTTACGTGTAAACGAACCACTAGTAATTAAAACTCTCCTTCTAGATAAGATAACAAACGGAACTTTGAGTTTATTATCTAAGATTTTAGAAGGATACCTCAATTGACAAACACGCGTCATAACAATTTGGAATAGCTCTAATTAAGAAACAAGCGTCATAACACATTGAGATTACAATCTAAAATTTAGAATTTGACATTGTAGTCTAATCTTCCTACATTCCATTTGTCAATTATGTTAATTGCTGTCTATGTCTATAAACTTTTTTATATGCCTGAATGATGCTTCATCACAAATGACTTAATAAAACTAAAACAGGTCTGTTATATTTTTTTTCATCTTTTTCCTTTTTTTTTTTCGTGAATTATTAGTGCGCTTCTAATCCGCACGTAATTGTTAAGAAGTATTGCATCAACTTTCCGACTTGAATCAAGGTCGTTTAAGCAACATTATTTTTACTTTAAAAATCATTTTGAAATTTGATTAACATTGTGGACTCGATAATTACATATTCTATAGAATGTATGAGTGATTAATTAAAGATTATAATTTTGCATTGTGCATGAGTATTTGAAGATACTTATATATGTAATTCAGTTTTTATTAACTTTGAATAATTTGCAATTTATGATTAAAAAATACTATTAATGATTAAAATACTGTCTGCCTTTGCCTTGGATATTCCCTATAAAAACGGGACATTAATTTTGACTGACATTATTGTCATATGTAAATCATTAGCCAAACGAGCATACAAAGTATAGAAATTACATAAATTTATATACGAGAGTGGTTCCATTAATCATTATGCAATTCAAAGTGCAACCCGTAATAAAGTTCTGGAAAATAAGCCATAAAGTATTCTCTTACACTTCATGCAATATGACATTACTTTGCGTAAGAAACAATTGGAATTGGTGCACTTGCATAAAATTAAATGAAAATTTGTATTAAAATTGAGAAAAAGTATAGAAAAATATAAGAATTTTAATTAGAGATAAATCAGCTTCATTATCTCAAAATCTACTGCTCGCTATCTTCCATAATCAATTGAGAATGTAAATCTTTGCCAAGTCATGCTGTGTCGAATCTAGATTCGTACGACTTGTTAATTAAAAAAAAAAACATCCTATTAGAACCACTGTTCTGATATCTATTTCCAATTGTTATGTAAATTATAGCCATTTGTTTGAAACCACCGCCATCGGCATATTCACGTTGCCAAACTGACCTAAACGACCTTGTTTACATTTTTCTTCGCATTTAGAACGATTTCTAGAGTAAAATTTTATCAAGTATCAACTATTTTTTTTGCAGAAGCAATTTTCTAAATTTTTAAAGGTAAATCTCAATTTAGGATATGAAAAATGAAATCAAAAAAATATTAGGTAATTTTCTTACTACAAAAATCACTTCAAGTGTTAAATCTATTATAATTTATTTTATAAACATTGTTGTAATAAAAATATACTTACAATAGCGATCTATAATATATGATACATTAACAATAGTCCAAAAATATTGAATTGACTGCGGCGTATAAAATCTGTCAAAAATGCATCAACACGAACGGTTCAGTAAAAGTGATATCCGAATGTAGAGCAAGGTGATTATGTTTTTAGGAAATAATCGTAGTATGTAAAGCGTAAATCACCTCATAATATAGAATGCAAAATGTCTCCAAGGCTTTGCAAAAACTTATATGCGTGAAAATCTCAAGGCCGCATCAGAAAATTTTCACCCATCTAGATAGACTGGGTTTGTAGCATCTTTAAAATTTCCTACTCTATTCAGGGTAGAACTTTTTGGAAGGATCTTGAGCCATGTCTTGGAGCAACTGACAAGGCTTGAAACATTCACCATAAGAGCTTTCGAACTCTTCCATTCTTTTCACCAATCTACCAGCGCCGTACCAATCGACCCAGCGGAAAGGTCCTCCGGTGAATGGAGGGAAGCCAAGTCCGAAAACTGCACCAACGTCTCCTTCCAACTGTAAAACAAACAAGTTTTTTTAGTTAATAGTTTCTATCTCATGATAAAACAAAATAAAAAATTTTTGAAACTTATTAACTTAGATTTTAAAATAATTCTTTTAGTACTCATACCGGGTTAGCCAAGATGTTTTCTTCTAAGCAAAGCACAGCTTCGTTGACAAATCTGCTAATCAACCTCATCTGTCGATCTTCATCAGAAGTGCTTCCTTTCGGTTCAAGGCTGAACTTCTTTAAAATATCCAGCGCCCCGTGATTTACATCTCGGTTTTTCGATTTCGTTTCGTAAACGAAGATACCCTTTCCAGATTTACGTCCTGTAAAAGGAAATTTTAATTTTATTCTCTGTGATTTAAATAAGCATCAAAGTTTATGATTTTATGAAATATCTTACCCAGGTATCCGTGTTTCACCATCTCTCCAAGAATGGCTGTGTCGCCTCCAATGGATCGAGGACCTAAAGCTTTTGCAAGGTAAACTCCAATATGAGCACCGACGTCGATACCGACTTCATCGGAAAGTGTAGCTAATCCCACTGGGAAGCCAAATGCTTTCGTAAGTTGATCCAACTTCAAGGGATCAACGCCTTCCTGACAAAAATAATTTTTTTAAATAAATTTTCAAGTTCGATATCAATATTTAAGACTTTGTGTCAACCCTTCCTTAACAAATCATTTTACCTGAAGCAATCTAATTCCTTCAGTCGTCATAATTGCAAGAATCCTAGTTGTGTAGAAACCAGGACCATCTCCAACAGTAATGACGACCTTTCCTTGCTTCAAACCAACATCAACTGCTGTTTTAATTGTTTCAGCAGACGTTCCCTTATGAGTGATGATTTCGAGTAACTGCATTTTGTCTACAGGCGAGAAGTAGTGCATACCAATAACCTGAAAAGTAAAAATAACTTTAATAAGTCATAAAATATGCATTTATTATAAAAATGATTTAGAGTTGTATAATGTATCAATTTTTGAAAAAAATAAAACAAAAACTCACCTTATCTGGTCGGCTACTGCCTTCCGCAATTTTTGTGATTGGAAGAGCAGATGTATTAGAGGCAAAAACACAAAAGTCTTGAGTGTTAGCCTCTACTTCTTTAATCACTTTATGTTTTAGGTTGATGTCTTCAAATACAGCTTCAATTACTATATCAGACTTTCGAAGGAGTTCGTAGTTTAAAGTAGGGTTCAGGTTCGCGAGGTATCTATCCTTCTCAAGACTGGAAAAATCAAAGTTTAATTTAAAGTTAGAATATTAAGGACAATGGTTATTATATTTAGAGAAAATAATTTATATTAACCTGCTCATTCGCTTTCTCTTAACGGCATTTTCCAAACCCTTCTGTATTTGACCCACGCCTCTATTCAGTCCAGCCTGATTTGTGTCCTTTAGAATTACATTGTATCCTTTATCGATACTGACTTGGGCAATCCCAGCTCCCATTAAACCTGCACCAAGCACAGAAATTGTTCTGCAAAAAAAGTTCAAAAATAAATGTAGAACTGTAAATTGGCAACCCATCCTCAGATTTTACTAGACAAGTTATCTTACTTCACAGCATTCTTTGGAGTTCCGAATCTGTTCTTCTTACAAGTTGTTTGACCGAAGAAGAGACTGACGAGACCTTTACTCTGTGGAGTAACTGCCAACTGGCCAAAACCTCTCGCTTCTGCTTCATAACCAGCAACAGGACCTTTATCCAAACCTGTCCGAATAACTTCCAGGATCTTAAGAGGAGCAGGATACAAACCACCAGTTTGTTTCATGACTTGGGCTTTTGCTTTTTTAAATACCATGTCTTTTATATAATCTACTGAAAAGATGAAATTCGTGATCTTCTCAACTACTGACTTGGGTCCTCGGTTGATTTTCAAGTTTCCACTAGCGATATCCTTTGCTGCTTTAATTGCAGTTTCTTCCAGGTAATTCCTCGTGCTAAAGTAAAAATAGAATCATATTAGTAAAGTTGCACTCGCGTTATTTTTACTTTTCTATTGTGTTTACTTTTCTTACTTCTCCTCTGCTGAAGCAGCTCCAGGTCCTAATCTGTTTACTAAAAGATCGACCACACCGAACTTTTTAGCTTTATCTGCTTTTAAACTTTTTCCAGTTAAACACATGTCCAATGCATTAGGTAAGGAAACTAATTTGGGCAGTCTTTGAGTACCACCTCCACCAGGAAGAACGCCCAGCATTACTTCTGGTAAACCTAAGCTTGTTTTCGAATCTTTAACGGCGAGACGATAGTGACACGCCATGGCGACCTGAAAAAAAATTGAATATTTAGAGATAGTGTATCATTAATAATCAGAAAGGTTAACAAATATTAGAGATCTAGTAATAAAAATATATTTTAAAGAATATAGGAATACAAATTTACCTCAAGGCCACCACCAAGGCAACTGCCTTGTATTGCTGCAACTACTGGCTTCTTACTTTTCGCGATCCCATTTAGGATCCTGTGGCCATCCTTAGAAACTTTGTAACCATCATCTTCGTTTTTGAATTTGCTGATCATCGAAATATCAGCGCCTGCAATAAAGCACCCAGGCTTTCCACTTATGAGCACTGCGGAACTCACAGCTGAATTCGATTCAATGTTCTTTAAAACCTGTGAGATTTCCTCCATAACCTCAGCATTTAAGGAGTTCACCTGTTCATTTAAAAAATATATTTAAGATAATAAATTGCACGTTAAAATTTATGATTTTAAACATTTCCAAGGGTTTTCAATAAATTATGTTTTTTGAGTTATTTTACAGAAAAAATTTTTCTAAATTACTTTTTTTCTTTAAAAATATTAGAGATTTTGGACTTTTTTCGTGTAAATAACAGTCGATTTTAAAAAGGAGAAATCTACAAGATTGCATTTCAGTATCAGAGTAATATCTTTTATCGAGAAATAAAAATATGTTTATTTCATACAATCAGCAAAGATGATACACATATGTAATTAAAGAAATAATCTAAAATGTTTCGCCTTTTGATCATCGATAATTATATATACATGTCGAGTTTGTATTTCTGTTCTTTTAAATCAATGAAGTAATTTAAAATAGATAAAAGAATCTTTCTACCTTGACTCCAGGCGAATCTATGGTGATAACGGCTACATTGTCGACAATTTTCGTTTTAAAATGTTTTTCTGGTACTGTGGCGAGTGTCCTGAGGGGTTGTAGTTGAGCTAAAAAAATATATAATAATTTAATTAATTGTGGGACAAAAAGTAATCATCAGTATTATCTAAATAAAATCAATAAAATAGTGTAAAATCCGTAAAATACTTAATCGATAAATCCTAACCTCTACTGACTCTCGACCAAAATAATAATTCATCATTTTCCTCATATTGTCCAATGTCCAAACTATCAATTTCGACTTATATAAATAAAACATTTGACAAAATAGTCTTTGTAAATAATAAAAGGATAGAAAAGAGAAATCTTCTGTTATAATTTTTCTAACCTTATTAAAACCGATTCAACGTATTAAAGAAATATATTTTTCATAATTTAAAAGTCTCAAATGAAAGTTACATGGAGAAAATAATGCTTTTAATTGTATATAAATATAACTAAATTTTAACCACCCATTATAAACTTTTAAACATTTCATTCGAATATCTTCTATTGTTTTATATCTAGAGAACATTGTTAATCAACACGTGTCGTTTGCCATTGTTCTAAAATTTGAAAATGAGGCAAATGAAATTGCCAAATTGTAATTTTGCAACAATAAAATTAGACAATTGCAAGAATCCATGACCGATTTATAATATTCAAGCATTCCGGCTGAACCTAATAGTAGCCTTAGGAGGCTGGGAGCAAAGGTTACTTTGACCAAATGGAACTGAAACTGAATACAGTTCGTTGTGAAATTCATACAGAGTGTAACTTGAAGCAAATTAATTAAAATATTTACCTGCTCGAGTGATAAAATGAGCATCTGTACGCGAAAATCGCGTGAGCGCACCAAAAATTCTGCAACTCGCCATTATTATTTAAAAAATTCGATTGACAAGCTACTCCAGTAATCTACACGTTAAACCCACAGCCACAGGATAACCCCACTACCAACCACACTCACACGTAGCTATCATGTTCATATATACTTTCAGTGCTGTATGGGCTGTGATGTGGCCCAGGGCGGTAAATCATTTAGAGGTGGCATGGTTTGAGAAATATTAAAATATATTGCAAATGAGCAAATACTTAATTAGAACTTTCTCTGTCTCCAAAGTAGTAATTCTTTTTTTTTTGGTCCGTATTTTTACAAAGAAGGGCAGTTAATTCATCCTGGCTCCGGGAGTTTTCAGAAGCTAATCCGCCACTGACTTGTATGCTACATGTACTAACACATGTGGAATTTATGAGCATTGCGCAGTTGTACTGCAAACGTTAAGTTATTAAATTTGGGGGCTTGACCAATCATAAATATTTCAGATAATTAAAAGCCAATCACGAGAACTCTATTATGGCTTAAGGTACCGGCCGGTGAAACACGCTTATATCACAATTTTACGGACTTTGACCTTTCGTTCATTATCCGTGCTTATTACTCGTTAGTTATAATTACGAAAGATTCAGGGTTGAAAATTATTGAAAATTATTATATAATGTATTTAAGTATCTAATTCTCGTCATCTGAAGGCTGAAAGTTGTATTGAATGCCGTAATTTTATACAATATAAGCTATTTTACAGGTTTTAGACAAGAATTAGAATTTAATTGTTATTTTACAAGAATACATTTTTTAGAAATGTAGGAGTGAACAGAATTATTATTTTTAGAGCACACAACATACGTTTATTTAAAAATCCCGCTTTATTTATATTCGAATGTATTGAATCGAAGCAATCGAAGTATCGACTTTTTGACAGCTAGCAGACGACAGATAGACAGAAAGAAAGACAGACAGACAGACAACCTCCTGACAACAAACAAATAATTAAATAAATGTAACAATTATGTTGAATTAGATCTAATTAGATCGATTAGATTATGATACATAGACTGAGTGAGTGATAGATAACACAGTGATTCTTGCTCTTTAAAATGTACTGTACTGCATAAATTTTTGACATAAATAAAAACTTTTTCTATAAACAAATTATTATGTTTATAGAATTTAAAAATGTTAGGCTCAAGGAGATACAAGCAGCTCATTGTTAAAACTCTATTTGCTCTTTTTGGCTTGCTGGTGTTTTGTGAGATCATTATTTATTATGTTGTACTCTTTCAGGTTAGTGCTCAATGAAATTTATTTTAAGTAAAATAAAAAATTCATAAGCATTTCTTCCATAAACTTCTAAAGCAATTCTTTTTACATAATCTAATTCTGTTTTATTTTTATTATTATTATTATTAGTGTAATTGGCCAGTTTTGGACCCCCTCAAAGTGGACCCAGAAATTTTGCCCCCATCGCCTGAAGAGAGGCCAGTGCGAGCAATGTTTCTGGCAGACACACACTTGCTAGGATCTCGAAAGGGTCACTGGTTTGATAAACTCAGAAGGTTTGATCAATTTCTTATAGGATGGTTTGCATGTCGATAAGGTAAGTAAAATTTGAAAACAAAAATATAAATACAAATTTTGTACTTAGGGAATGGCAAATGTACAGAGCTTTCCAAACTGTGATGACAATCCATAGACCAGATGTAGTTTTTATATTAGGTTGGTAAAAAAATAATTACTTAGCCATTTTTGTGTAATAATTCTAAACTTAAAATTGGTACTATTTTTCAGGAGATGTATTCGATGAAGGTCTCTGGTCAAGTTCAACAGAATTTAATGCTTACATCGAAAGGTTTAACTCAATTTTTGCTGTTCCCAAAAATGTGAATCTCTATGTTGTTGCTGGAAATCATGATATGGGTTTTCATTATGGTAATTTTTTATTTTACGTATACTTTTAAAGCAAAGAATTTGCCATGTGGATTTATTTTAATAAAATTTTTCATTTACAGTAATAACACCCTACTTAAATCAGCGTTTTATAAATGAAATGAAATCTCCTAATGTTCGAAGAATCAGTATTAGAGGAAATCATTTTACACTTATAAACAGTATGGCTTTGGAAGGAGATGGTTGTTTCCTTTGTCGACCGACTGAAATCGCAGTAAATAAGCTTTCCAGTAAGTCATATAAAAATTAAATTTCTGAAATCAGGAGGTAAGAATTATAAATTATACTTCTTTCAGAACATTTGAAATGTGCCAAAGGTATAGGAATTGATTGTGTAAAAAGTAGTTCTATAAAACGATACAGCAGGCCCATTCTTTTACAACATTTTCCAATGTATCGCGAATCCGATAAAATATGCAATGAATTAGACGAGGCCCCTGTGGAAAAAAAGGATATTAAATTTCGCGAGAGGTGGGAGTGTTTATCAAAAGAAGCTTCTGAACAGGTAAATTTTTTTCAATTAAAAGGAAACGTAGATTTTCTTCTGATGCAACGTCTACATTTTTTTAATTGTTACTTATTTAAAATCTGAAGTAATCTCCCGTTTGTTTTTCAGCTTATGGATCTGTTGAATCCGAGGTTGGTAGTAGATGGACATACTCATCACGGATGCAGAAATATTCACAGAAACGATATTTTAGAAATAACAATTCCTTCTTTTAGTTGGCGTAATAAAAAAAATCCATCCTTCCTCATGGTTAGTTAATTAGTTAGACTCTTTTTATGACAACACTGTTCCTTATGGTCATGATCTTTAATTAATTATAGATATTCTTATCAAAAAATACATTTTGTTTCATTTCAGGGGATCTTTACGCCAAATAACTACTCAGTGTCAAAATGCTACATGCCGATAGAAACAACTGTTATTGGTATTTATATAGTTGGAAGCATAGTCATTGTTGTATACTTTTTAATCAAACTCAAATCAAGATTAAGTCGTTGCCACTATTAAAGGCTCCACAATGACATATAATCTATAGTAACTATCGAATCATTCTAATATCTGTAATTGTGAATTATTATTATGAAATTTAATAAATAATGTTTTTTTACATACCATTTTTGTTTTCTTTAAAATTCCTGAAATCCAGAACTATTTTATAATTTAGATTGTATTACATACATAATAATCTTGTCTTAAAGTAAAGCCTACAAATTACTGAATATGAAATATAATCGATATTGAATATTTTATTTCATAAATGGTAAAAGCAATAATAAAAAGGTATAAAGGAATCCTAGTGAAAGAAATCCTTAAATTATTTGGTACATATTTACAAACTGTATTCTTAACATTACATATTAATTTATCAAGATCTGTACGAATCAATACTGCGATTGATTACTAATTAAATTTATTTATTGCTTATATGTATAACTCATATGTCGCACATTGTTAAAATCATTTTCAAACATTATATGTTTTGGTAATCATTTCATGAAATTATTTCCATCTCAAATAACTATTCAATTACTTTAAATTCTTAAAATAAGGATATTGAGGCTGAAAATTAATTGTCGAAGTAGCAATTCCAAACAGCTTTACATTTATTAATACTTTTCTTATACTGATCCCCATTACAATTTTATTAAAATACCAACAATTTCGGACTAGTTTACAAAATAATAGCAATCATAATCAAAAATTGAGAATTCTAAATTTTATTCCAAAAATATATTTTCCAAATCTATCTAAAAGGATTTAACAAGATTTAATCACTATTGCCATGCATCGACATGTTCTTTCTGTACTTATTAAATTAATACATATGGATGGAATCAATAAAATATATAATAGGTGTGTAGGCCAAATATTTAAAAAAGTTACAATTTTTTTGTAGATTTTAAACGGCAATCTTAACCAATTATGAAAAATTTATAATAGTTTAAATTTATTGCAATAAACTATAATCGAATCAAACCCTACTTTAATATGTTTAAAACTCAGAAAAGCTGTAATGATAAATATCTCCATACTATAATCCTTATAATATAGTTACGTTTGAATATTAAGATGCATCGAGCACCTGATCTGCTTACTTTCTAAGCGAATATTTAGACAAAACTTGCTCGTAAGATAATTGCTTGAAACTTACTAGTTTTCTTTAACAGCTCCATTTAAGTCACAGTTTGAGTTCTTAATTAGCATCGATTAATCCTATTAAAGATTTCTGTGATCATGCACACCGTTTCGTGTACACTTTTATAAGCCGCAAATGAGCTAAAATCCATTTTCTTTGTATGAAATTTCATAGAAATTCCAGGAACAAAAATATTAGTCGTAGACATAATTGAGAGATGAGTTTGGATAGCCTACAAACATGATGTATATTTTTCTAAAGGAAATCTTCGATTCCTCCAGATATTTTTGTAAGTCTCGTAGTCTACTTTTCGTAATTGAGAACCCACGTATTCACTCACGCAAAATAAAGTCTTGCAACTTCAATTCTGGAAAATGTCGACTAGTCTATTTTTACGGCGGCGTATATTTTTCGGATAAAGGCATATGCTGCGAAAAATCCGATCGTTCCGGTCAAAAGCCAGAAGGTCAGGACCATCAATGCCGTGTATCCAAAATACATCAAGGTTGGAACTAATTCTGTGATTTCCAACTTTGTCATGAAGTAAAACACAGAGTATGCTAGTACATAGGAGGCAGAGCCCCCGCTCACTATAAATGTTCTCCACCACCACCTATAATCCTGAAATAAAAGTATTGTAATGAATTATCTTCCTTGATATGAAATTAAATAATGTGACAATTGAAGAATTTATAACTGAAAATATGTCAATGCTTACTTCTCCACAAAGTTGGAAATAGACCATGACTATGGATATTTGAGAACAGGAAATTACGAGAATGCAGAACACGAGGAACAAGAAGCCAAATAGGTAATAAAATTGATTCTCCCAGAGGGCAGTAAGTATGAAAAACAGTTCGATGAAGACTGCTCCAAATGGCAAAATACCAGCCATCAGTGTACTGAAACCAAATTCAACATTTAGTTTTCGATTTAAAAACTGCTCAAATTTATTCACCATAAATCTTTAAAAACCTTACCATAATATAGGATTCATGTACCACAATTGATCTGGAACCTGTCTAGGAATTTGATTTGTTCTGACCGGATGCGTGAAAGGCTGTTTTCTGTACCCAAAGAAGTAACCGAGGAATACGAGAGGCAAAGAAATTCCAAACCATAGGCAAAGCAGAGCCAACATCGTCGTGAATGGTACTGCGCCTGAACTGTGCTTTCCCCAGATGAAAAAATTCAGGAAAAAGCAGGTCGTGAATACTATTCCAGGATAAAACGTTGCTGTCTGAAAACAATGATTATATTTTATTACCAACATACGCCTCTAGCTAAATTACTGTTTAAATCGCTTTTGCTTAAACTCCTTACCAAAAGTGCTGCCCTTTTCCATTCTCTACCTCGCATCGTTTTGTACAATCTAGCTGAGAAGTATCCAGCTATCAGACCACAAAAAACATAGAGAAGAATTGCACAAGTTCCCAAAGCTCCTCTACTGGCTGGAGAAAGCATTCCAAGCATCGCGAAAACTAGAAGTAGGATTAAAAATATAAAATAGAATTTTGCGATCTATTATAAAATTATTGGGCAACTCAGAAAAAATTCTTACAGATAGTAATTAACGCCATGAAGAATATTTGAATTCCACTTCCGATAACTGCAGCAAAAAGGCGCGGATTTGTCGGTGGTCTAAAAACATCGCCATGGACAAGTTTCCATCCAGTTTCTTCTATCGCTTCATCTAAACCAGCGAGACTATCGCTATCACCAGAATTATATCTGGCGATATCCCTTCTCAAAGTTCTGACCATTATCATTGTTAGAATACCTTTTATGAAATTAAAAATAATTCCGTTTTAGAAATCATTATTTTCTTTAAAAAATATAAAAATCGCAAAAAAAAAAAATTACCAGAGAGGAAGAATACGACAACTAAAGAGTTGACGATTGAAAACCAGTGAATTTCAACATCGCTCATGCCCAGATATATATCCCATCTGCTTGCCCAGCTAACATCGGATTTTTTCCATTCTACCGAATAAAAGAATAAGAGACTTGTGCCTCTTGGGTTAACGAACTGCGGCCTTGTTGGGTTAATCGGTTTAATGCAAGTATTGTCCTTGAATTCGATCTCATTATAATCAACTGAATGAGCCTCTACTTCAAATCCTACGACTCTAAATTGGTTTCTAAAAAAAAGACAGGTATTATTATCCAGAAAATTTCATTTGTTGGTGGAAAAGGTTGATACTAACTCTGCATGTTTGTGATAAGTAAGCTTCAGTTCTAAATAATTATTGATGTAAACTTGATTGTTTACAATTCCTCCTAATCGATATCCGTGATAAACTATTAAGTTGTTCGTCTCCTTGTGAATCTTTTTCGTTGCTGCTGGCAAATTGTCAATCAATCTGAAATATTTATAATTATTAGCTTCGTTTAATTTTGAGCTTTCATCATAAATATTCAAAAAGGTGAATTTAATTACAGGTGTACTGAATATTCGTGTTGTACACGTTCAATGACTCGTTGTGAACTCTCTTCGTTCCAAGTCATGGGTTCCCCTTGACTGTGACAAAGAAGTCGACATTGTACGTTTTCGGCCATCGCCACTTCATACGGAGTATTTACAATCCTGTAAAGTTAAGTAATTTGACAATGATGATCAATATAAAACTAATTCAGAAGAAGCACCAAATATATTTAAAAAGTACCTGTCACCCCTTAATACTTCTCCCAAATTTTCAGATTTGTATATAAAAGTCCCATTCTTTGGTAAACAGAAAGGGAGTGAATAATATTCGTAGGGCAACTGTGTGTGCGTGCTTGTCATCTTGACAGCTTTAACTTCAATCTTCTGCCCTGTTCTAAATTCGACAGGAGCAACACCAGGCACATAAAACCCATCTGCTTCCAGCAGAAGGGATAGTATTGCAAATATGATGTTCTTCCATATTAATCGTTCCTGTATTACAATTGGAATATTGTAAGATAATACATTTTATCATAAATATTTTTAATTAAAAGCAAGCACGTGGCCAACTTATTGGTCTAAAGCATGCACAATTTAACATTTATAACGTAATTTTAAATTAAATTCTTATTGTTAAAACTATAATGTACACGTCGCAGTTTTTCATTTCTAAAAATTTGATAAAAAAATTGTTTTTTGCTCCCATTACAAGTATAGTTAATTCAACTGAAAACCAATCTTAAAGAAACGAGAGAAAAGGAGAATTTCTTGTTGGATTTTGTGCAGAAAAGACTATTAAATTTTGAGCAATATACTTAATACAGTTAGTTGCCAAGTGATCAGTTTTCTAAAACGGCATTTTTGATATAACAGTTCTTACCATTCTCTGACGTTATTTTGGCTAAAGGCGCGCCACGCCGACTATTGTACTATCCAATAATAATTGTTTCACTCTTCTCCACTTTTTACAATCGGCAATCACGTCAAAATAGAAATTACACATCCATATTCCATATCCATACACATCCGAGGCTATCAGCTGAAATCAGCTGTACACCATAAATGAAAATGCGAGCAATTTTAGTGACCTTTATTTTTGCCACTAAATTCCCTAGAAATCTGACAGCTCCGAAGAGAAAAGTATTATCTGCTTTTATATAATGAAAGAAATCAGTTTAAAATAATTATTGTTAAACAACATATTGTTTAGATAATAAAAAATAATTTTGTAACAAAAGATACAATAAATCTGACCTGAAAATTTACATTGTAGTATGGCGTTTTTGAACTGACGCCATTTTTAGGTTAATCTCTCAAACTGGAAGTCAAGTTAAGAATTTATATTTAAATAAAATTATTAGTATTTATAAGTAACAATAAAAAACTGTTCATAAATTCTTGATATAAATAGACTCTTTTAATTTAAACTCGCTAGATAGCGAAATTTCTAATAAAAAGTAAGGACGAAAATTTATAGTCGATCGCTTGACTAACCTTTTCCAAGCGAAAAAATATACCCTGAAAAGGAAAATATCCTCCCACGTGGGGGCCAGTTTAATTGCAAGTTTCGTTGTTTAAATATGTGTTTGTTGTCTTAATTTTTGTTTCAGAACAATGGTGCAGGTGAGTGCGATCTTTTGAGTATATTATATTGTTGGATTTCGTTCGTCGAGGGCTAAATGAATGCATTTTTTCTCGAGTTCAATCTGGCAACTTTTGATTGTTTTTTTCTGCTGTCATCCATTAGTAAATAGGAAAGATGGCAGCAGATTATTGCGCTTTTTTCCCCTACAGTTTGGAGGCAGACATTTTTCTGAAAACTCCAAACTTGTGTAAATTTTCCCCGTGTAATATGTGAAAAACATGAATCAAAATGCCGTTTTACGGGCGAATTTTAACGAACTTTCAGTATTCACCAGAGGAATTCTTAACTCCGAAAGTATAAAAACCTGGAAAAATGATATATGAACCCTATAGATTTTTCACCCCCGGAGGCTTTCACTCCTATTCGCATTTTTCGTCGCCGAAACGATATGTTCCGATCATAAAAGTTTAACTTTTAATCATTTTCTCTAATATTGTCGTGATTTTCTCGCACGTTGCCGCACTTTTAGAGTTGTTTACAACTAAATTAAAGTGAAAACTTGGGAAATGTTTCAAACTCGGGAAAACTAAATATGAATATTGTATCGGAAAGTAGAAGACATTTTTCATTATGCAAAAAAGTTGAAGTCGAAGTGTCAAAGTTGCGAAAGTTATAAATTGGAGTTTTGCCATGATAGAGGTTAGATTATAAATTCAAAACAATAGAAAATTTTTGTATGAAAAGCACGAGCTATTTTAAATATAAAACATAGAACAGAAATGTATATTTTTATTATACGATATAAAGTTAATAGACTTTATGGATTTAAAAATTTTTTATTTAATTGCAGGCAATCGATGAAATGGAGCAGAGGGATTTGCCCCAGGCATTTCGCCTCCTGGGGGAGATGAATGCCAATGTCCTGCAGGTGAATCAGCTTGTCGATAATATGCTAGATCGTGTGAAAAAAGGGGAAATTTCCACGGATAAGGGTCTTAGTTTCTTAGAGATGAAATACCACATGCTGCTTTCATACCTCATCAATTTAACTTACATCGTATTGAGAAAATGCTCCGGAGAACGAATTGAGGGAGATCCATCGATAGATCGTTTGATCGAAATAAGAACTGTTTTGGAGAGAATCAGGCCGATCGACCACAAACTTAAGTATCAGATAGACAAGTTGGTAAAAACTGCAGTTACTGGGACTACAAACAACAGCGATCCCAGCAATTTTAAAGCAAATCCCGATGCACTCATTGGTAAAGTTGATGGAAGCTCAGATGAATCAGACAGTGATGCCGACGAAGATGGTTCCAAACCGAGAAAATCTGGAGTGTACGTGCCACCGAAGTTAGCTGCTGTTCACTATGGTTAGTATTTTCTTTACTATTGTCCTGTTTAAAATTGTTTTAAATTCATCTAATTACAGTTTTAACTTTTAACTTAATTGCAACTTTTTGAAACAATGTGTTTAGATGGGTTGAACTTTGTACTCAAGCTCTAACCTCAAAATTCTTTCACATTACACTACTTAACAAACTTAACTAACACTAGAAATGGATATTTTTTTTACAACATAGCGATATTTATTTTTTAAACAGAAGTGTGAATACAAAGCAAAATAAAATCTGATTTTAATCATCTATTTTTCGAAAAATATCTAATTCTAATGTTTTTAAAGCTTGTTAAGTAAAATGAGTAAAGTGAAGAGACTAAATATTGAGATTGAATTTTGAGTCCGATACGTTCAGACACATTAGAAGTATATGACCAAGTTTGAGAGAATACTAGATTTTAGATTCTTTTATAAATCTTATATTTCAAATCTATATTTACATAATCTAATAATTTTTCTTTTGCTACTTTGCAGATGGAGATGAAACAACAGCAGAAAAAATGCGCAAGGCAGGGGAAAGAGCACGCAGGCGTGCGATTTCCGGAGCGGTACTTCAAGAATTGAAAGAAGAATATTTAGATGCTCCAGCAGAAGACATGCATGATATCAGTGAAAGTCAGACCATCATGGGTCGAGAAAACAAGAGAAAGATCGAGTACGAGGAAAACTACATGACTCGCTTGCCAGTCACCAAGGAGGAGAAACATCGCCGTCGTCAACTAACTACTATGGGAACTTTGGGAACAGACATTACCAACTTCGGAGGATCATCTTCTCTTTCAGCCAAAAAGAGAAAAGCGCCCAAAGGAAAAGCAAAAAAGAGTACGTTTTATTCACTTTAACAGTACTTTAATGCTCCTCGATCTTCAATCTCATTAGCAATAATTTTAATTGAATATTTTAAATTGTTTCAGGTTTCAAAAAGAAACGACGCCACTAATCAACTCGTCTGAAGGAGTATCAAAAAAAGAAGGTAAAGCGCTAAAAATTAACTTCGTCTCCTCTTGGCAGTCCCAATGCCAATAATACTCTCGTTACTAAGTTATGCTAATTAATTAACTATTAAAGTTAAATGATAAGCAAAAGAAACTGTCGATGAAAGCGCGAGACCCCGCGATGGTAATTTATAATGATATAAGACATCGTAATGGTCGCATAATTGATAATTATAGTTACTAATGGTTTTAATCTTTAACTGTTGTCTGACAACATTTTTAACTCTGGAGCCGTCTGTTTCGTCGGGGCAGATTACAAAATCTGTCCCAAGGACAAATTGCACTATCAAAGAATTTACTTTACACTTAAAAAATATTTATGCGTAAGCTAAACAACATACTCCGGTTCCATAATATGAAATTGTAAGCCGTATGTCGAGTCCGAAACAGATTTCTCTGCTTCGTCCAGACTTTTTCGACTATAGAAAGAAAACAAAAAACAAACAAAAAAAAAAAGAGAAAACGCAACAGAAGCAATGATACTGAATTAATTGTTACAAGAGCGTAAAAATCACAAGACATTCAACCAAAATTTTCTGATTATCTTCTAGAGATCGTGTTAAAAAAAATTATAAAAGGAAACTTTAGAAACTGATACAAAACTTTTCGGAATCAAATGTCTTAGGATTTTCTCGCTATCTTAGGATAGGAACGTAGTTACTAGTTCGATCATTACGTGTATGTTTCGTTCGTGTTTTCCCCTGGTAAAATGTTGAGGCTATTAGATTTCACTGTGGTTCCGTTGGAACTAACGTTAAGTTTTTTTTTTTACATATTTGTGCAGTGTGTTAATTGTTTGATTTTCAGTTTTATCGTAAAGCTTATATTCATAGTAAACGTAAGCGATAACGTGGATGTGTCAAAATTCAAAATTGATGTGAAGGTTTTCTCAAATTCTTTCTTTATTCACTGAATTTTATTTCTTAAAAGAGAGAGAGAGGGAGCATGTAACGTAAAAGTACAAATTTAGGGCGAAGATTAACGCGAGCATCATTCCTGCTGCTTTTGTTAGAGAAGTTTTCTCGGTATTCTGCTTTTTCGGATGACTTTTGGAATAACAGGCCAGTCTATAAAACTAGATTCAGTTCATGTATCACTCTGGGTGCTTTTAAAAACTTAATACTCTTTACTTTCGAATGTTTTCATTGGAGAATTGTTGAAAGTTAAGGGTGAAAATTTTTTGGCACCTGGCAAAAGAAAATTATGAAATTATATTTAACGAAATTTCGCAGGGAGTGATTCGCAATAGCTTCAGTGAGACGTTTGTTATTTGCCGACTAGTGGCTCGATCATCTATAGTTCTATTTTTTACAAAGGCGTTCGTCGTTAGAGCCAGCTGGTTGGGCATGACGTTACATGGGTCCCTTTCTTGCTGATCTGTGACAAAGATTAAAATGTGATAAATTATTCTTGAAGTAATAGTTAAAAATTTTACAAAATAGCACAATTGCTGGGCATTATTTGTAAGTGCTGGCAAGACTATCATCATCAGCAGTTGAATCGAGATTGAGGGGTCATTAAATCTGAACACTGAGAAGGTTTGGCACGCGTGGATGCTGTTTTTGTTTTACACAGGTGTTGGTTGCAGTCGCAGATGATTAGTCACAGATAGGCTGATATGAGAATGTTAGTTTAATAAATAGTTACTATTAATGATAAGTATTATTAGTTAGTTGAATTAACAGAGTCGGAAAGTGCCAAGTTTTTTCTTCGGTGTTCGGCGTTTTCGCCTCGCTGTTTGACGATAAAACACGCCTGACAATGAGATCACTATGAGTCCAAATTAAATTCCCAGTGGACAGGGTTCCAAAACTGAAAAATGATACGTGGGAGCGAAATATTTTATGCAATAAGAAAGAAAAACAATCGATTATTTAAAGAAAAGGTGCGTTTGAAAATCGAGAGTAGATTGTTGCTCATATTCGTACACGTATTGTGTATGCAATATGTATGTCAATTTTGATGGATTTATTTCCTTGTCGATAAATTTTTAACTTTTTGGACTTGTGGCAAAGGGTTCGGGAGTAAAGAATTACCAGACACATATCCGCACACAATATATAGCAGCAAGAAAATAATAGGATTACATTAAAGTCACTACCTCAAAACAATAGAATATGGATTTACTGTAATAAAAAAAAGCCAATGTGATTATGTTTACACTGTTTAAACACAGCCTTTACTCAGAGATTTTATACGTCGAAATAGACTTTTACAGTAGTTTTCATTTTTCTCAGAACACTTGCATTTCATATGTAACACAAAATGCAGCGATTTATCCGCGTAACGATATATCTGCCTTAGGTTGTTGATGTTTTGCCGATGGGCAAAAGTGAACTGTATAAAAGAATTTAATGAGATACTACAATATGTAACTACAAACAACGGTGTAAACATATTCACGAACAGACTCTATAAGACATAATAAAAATAGATCTACAAAACCAGTTACTCTGCTGTAAGATGAGATCTTTGCAGCAAGACAAAATAGGAATAATTTATTGGCTACATTCATAGTCTAACGAATGTATCATACTTGGTTGATTGGTGATTTTTTAATCGTTTATACAGTACGATAAGTCGACGAGTGAAAGAGTTTACCCGCATGAAACAAGTGGTTATACTGAATGATTATTATTGCCATTATTGTCATTATATATTCTTATCATCTATTATTATTACATTCTTATCATTATTGTGTAGAATGCTTCTTACTGACTGAATAAAAATGTTTTAATGTGCTTCGACTTGATTAATTTAGCCAAAAATTACAAAATATTACACATTTTTTGTTATTTCAAGGACAAAAAATTTATTTATAAGACTAAAGTTTAAAAAATTATTAATTAATATATCTTATCTTAAATTTACTGATTTAAGGGTGACTGGAAAAAGATTTGTTTAAAAATGTGGTTTTCCTGATTCAAATTTCGCGCCTATCTAGTTATTTTTGCTCGGCGATGTTGGCTATTCTGTGCACGTGCCTGGCAAATGTCATTTCTCTAGAGCCGCCATTCAAATATCCAATCAGGCTCTTCCGCCGAATCCGATTCGACACACTGTTTTGGAATTCGTGGCACAGCAGCAGCCGAGCCGAGGTGACTGGAGGTGACCAAGAAAGACGGAAACATCAAAAGGTTCTTAAATATTTCTAAAAATTATGTTTGTCTGTTTAGTGTGCTATATCTGACAGGTACGTTCGTCACGACGGACGACCAAACTACGCGTTTAATTATTTCCCCAAACGTGTCGAATTCTCCGTCTGTTAGTGCGAAATTTTGCAAATTAGTGAAAATCCTCTCTAATTCGTATGTCACGTATATTTCTGGTCTGCAATTCATCGTGAAAAGTGTGTGAAGTTCGGGCTGGAAATTCTTTCGTAATTGCAAACTTTCTGCTCAAATTTTACACCTATTTCATATTTATGACATTTCTCGCAGCACTGGCATAGTTTAAATGAATGTCATTAGTTTTTTGTGTTATATATTTTACCCACACCCATGATTATACACACTAACACACGTGCGTTGCCTGCTTCAAAGAGATTTGACTTTCCTTCTCGCACCTCTGCTTGCCCCTCTCTGACTTTCTCTCTTGCATTCTAAGATCGCATATCTTTTCTCTTAGAATACTGAGTTCAGCACTTCACTCAGCAACCAACTGCCTAGCAATTACGACCTCGTGTTTTTGTGACTATTATTTTTGTCATAACGCCGGTCAACGACCGTTATAAGGATCCGTAATCCTAAAACGAACTTTCATGCAGTGCATTGACCATGAGTTGTCGCATTTAAATATAAATCCCAAGACCAAATTCGCACTCGAAGGTCATTGTTACACGTTTGTCATCAAAAAGGGCGCTACTCTTTCTTTTTCAGAGTTATTTTTAAATCGCCCGCGACGTAGTTTGTATGCACTCCTATTACTCTAAACTGCGCTTTGTCAAAATCAGAAATAATCAGGATTATTATATCAAATTTGAATGATAAGGAAAGTCATACTAGCAAATTTTCTGTGAATTTCAGATATTTTTTTTTGCTTGAGAAATTTTTTGAGGGTTTTTTTTGGACTCATTCCCAAAGTAGCACGTGCGCTTTTATAAGTTACTTTTACGACTGTCAACGACTCGAAGGGTTTCTTTTGTATATTTTTATTTCTCTTTCTGTATAACTATCCTGTAAATATGACCACCATACGGAACTAATTTTTATTCTCAGATTTATGCCTGCGAAGGAACCCCAAGCTCTGACTCATGTTAGTTTTTTTGTATGCTAAGAAAGTAATAATAGTTACACAGGACAAAAAGATTTAAAGTTTGCTGTATTATTTTAGATATTTTGAATTACTATTCCAAATTATTATAAATCTATATTTAGATTAAATTTTTCTACAAAAGCCATGTACAAGAAGTTTTTAACGTTCAAGTAAACGAAATATTTCTTCCTAATTCTGTTTCATCCAGAAATATTGTTTCAACTGAAGATAAAAATAGATATTACAAGTGTCCTTCATGCAGAATTATTTTCAATACAAATGAATCAATATTTTAAAACTCTTCTTAGTATAAAATACACTCAATATAAAAATTCGGTCATTGACCGTTCAAAACTTGGCAAAATAAATGGCACTTGTATCAGAAATACAAATTCAAGAAGACGAAAGAACATAAGGAAACGATTGAGTTAAATTTACAATGCTTCTAAAAGCTTTCAAATTGAAGAGTAAAGAAAATGTAACTCGAGATCCTTAGGCCCAAGGGTCACGACCCGAAAGCCATAAAAATGTTAAAGTTTGAAAGTAAAAGAATTCTGTTTAGTTTCTTATTTGGAATACCCTAGCCATTTTTTTGGAAAAAAGCAAACTTAGGTCCTCAATTTAGTTTTAGTTTCATCAGATATTCCAGATTCCGTACAGTTTTATTGTTTTATTAACTTTAGAGAAAAGTACGGTCTTATTCGGCTTGATATATATAAAAAGGTTTGAGGATTGCTCATAAACGCCTGAAAATATTACTAAAAAATTTTCTAAAATAGAGAGTTTAATATAAAATTATACTTGTATTCATCAGCTCATTTAACATTAAATATATATTTTATTGTATAGACAAAACAATGGCCACCACACAAATGAGAGCTAGAACTATCAAGAAACTTGAGAAGCCTCGGCCGCTGAAGCTGACTCAGCGTCAATCGACCGTCGACGGGCGGATTTCGACAAGTATGTTTTGTAGTTACATATTTGTAAACAGTTAATTTCCTAAGTGACATATTTATTCATTTTATATTTGAAATTAACAAAGAATTAATTGCAATTTTAATTGTAATTATACTTCCTGGAAAAGAATTGAAAACTGTATTTCAATGTTATTTTGTTTTAATCGTATCAAGATAGGCACGATCTCCTCAAGATTTCAATTGCCATTACAAAAGATAAAAGAATACAGTTTTTAAATACAAAGGCCGATCTTTTATTGAGCAGCTTAAGCATTTGTATATCAATTATTTTAATAATTAAAGTATCTTAAACACAACTCCATAAAGTAGATATTTAATATAAAAAATAAGATTCTAATATTTTAATCTTTTCTTTTTTTTAACAGTCGAGGACATAGTGTCCTTAATCGATAATGTAGCCATGCATTTAAGCAATGGTTACCACGATCGAATGCTGCAAACAAACGTGATTACAATGTGTAATCACTTAAAGCTCTATTCTCACCAGCTGGAAGCTATTTACAAAGGTACGTTATCGTCAAATTCAAGACAAAAATATTTACTAAAATAGGTGAATTTCTTTTACCGCAATGAATAAAAACATTTACGTTTAAAAACTTTATCTTAAAGAGATATAAAATTGTAATAGGTAACTTGCATAATTCGATATTTTAATTAACTTTGTTTTTTCCTGATATAGACCAGTTAGACAGAGCCTTTGTAGCAATTAGAAATGGCAGCCAGGATGAGAGACTAGATGTGACGACCAGAGTTCACTTGCTGGAGCTAATAGAACTTAGAGCCAAACAATGGCACCATTCCGATTCAATGGATGCTTACTACACAAAAAAGCTGACGTGTTTAGATAATGTACGCCTCTTTTGCAAATAAATTGCATTTTCTTTAAAAGCAATAACCATATTCTACAAACTCTTTTTCATTGAATTTATTTATATTTTCTAGTTTCAGCAGAACGAGGCTATGACTCCCGAAACTCCAACAAGTTTGTTAACGATGTCGATGCCGTCGCCTACTCTTCCAGTGTTGAATCCAGGAGAAGTGATAAAAAATAGCGGGAAGTTTACAAAACCAACGCGGATTCCTGGGAAAAATTACTGCAAAGACGAAGTCGTCATTCGAAACAGTGATTCAGGAAAAGGTAAATAGGAAATTTATTAATTTAAAAATGCTCTCCTGACGAAATTAGAGATCAGTAGAAATTTTGCACAAATGTTACTTTTATTAAGCACAAAGCGTATTATTTTAAAATTGTTTCTACGTAAAAACAGTGATGGGAATAAAGGGGCGACGAGTTCACATGATCGAAGAACTCAGCGAGACCATCATCTCCTTCCAGCGAGGTAAAGCAAAGAGTGCAAGCCGCTTTGGAGCATTTAATCATGCATTTGAAGCATTAATCGAATGTTGTTTCATTAGTTTTCTTTTCTCATAAACAAAAATTTTCCTTTGTCATTTTAAGCAGAGACCGAATTAATCAGTTTAAAAATGTTGACAAATTTTGAGCACTTTTAATATAGTGACCATTAACATTCCAACTTGACGTTAAATAATTTATTTGATTTAAAAAACTTCAGAATTTAGAATTGATATTGTATTATTTAAGTCATTTAACTTTCAAATATGTAGATCTCATTAATTTTTTTTCGGCTTCGAAGTAAGTGGAGGGTTAAAATCAGAATCATTTGTCAATAACAGAGTGCTGTATCTCTGGTCAACTTACAGTGACTTTTCCAGCTGGACTTCTACTACGCACAAGCTTTCCTCCCCTAAAAATATGACTGTTCGAAATACTAAGCATGTAACACGAATCATAAAAGTTGCACCGAAGTGTTTGTGCCGAGTGTTACGGTTGAACTAATTGCTCGCAATTTAAAAAAATGAATTAACATGTGACAAATAAATAACTCCTTAATCCTTTCACTTTAAGTTTAAACAATAAAGTTTATACTTTCACAGTAAACCCTGGAGCTAAAGAACGACTTGTCCAAATTACGGGTACTTCCGAGGACAAGATACAGTAAGTTTATAATGTCCAATATTATTCAAAAGGTTTGAATATTAACTTAACATCCAAATTTCATGTCTTTTTTTTATTTTTTCAGCTATGCGAAGGATTTAATTAAGGATACGATACAACGAAATGCTTCACCTGTGCGACTAGACCAAGGTGGAGGAGGGAAAGGCGGAATAGGCGGATCAAGTTCTTCGTTAAACAGCAGTGCATCCGACGAAAGCAACAGACTGCAGCAGCTAAGTTCTCGTTTTCGTCTGGCCCACAGCTTCTCCACCAACGACGCCAGTATTGGCGAATACAAATATACCGTTATAGTTGGTACCCAATCTTTAAAGATCACTGGCTGTGATTTGGAGCTTGTCAAGGTAAGAAAAAACTAAAAAAATAGTCTCGATCCACATGTTCAATTTCATTTAATAATTTTACAAAATAATAATTCATTTTCCTTTGCAGACCGCGAAACTAGTTCTCGACGAGTATTTTTCTGGAGAAGGGGAACAATTTGTTAGTGGAGTAGAATTTTTTAGTCTCGATGAGGAGGCTGCGTTTGCTCCTATTCGTCAGTCGAGCCCACAGAATCCTCCGAGTGCTCAGGCTCATGTCACTGGCAGAGAATTAAGTCTGGAAAGCAATGCGACCTCTGAGAGTGAAGAAACTTATAAAGTTCGCAAAACTTCTGAACCATCGAAAACGAAGCCGAAGAAAATCGGTAAATCTTTTTTCTTTCAGGACTTATCTTACTTACTATAAGAGAAAATTTGGTTTCATCAACTTTACTTTCACAATAATAAATAGAAAATGCTTTCATTTAGCACCGAGGGAGCTAACGTACGAGTTTTTACTGATGTGCTCCACTGGACCTTACGCTAAGCGAGCTCCTGCAGATTGGGCTCGTATTCAGAAGGAGTGTCCTAACATTGTACGCAAGGTACGCGAGAGGAATCATAATTTTACTAATTGCGGCACAGACAGTACTAACGAATCTGACGAATCGCCTAACTGTTTAATTGACGCAGATAATAACAAAAGACAGTCACGCTTCGAATACGTTTATTTCATATGAAAAACAAAATCTTTGAAGAATGTCAGAAACGCTTTGTCAGCTTTGTCTTTGATTATAGTAAGGCAGTCAGACTTTTAACTATAATTAAGGAATCTCAAAAGGGGCTATTTCTTTGATTATAGTAGAGAAACCATTAAGACTTATCAGCTATATGAGAGAAGGCTTAGAAAATCTCAAGTATTAGTATTTTTTTAGTTAATAACTTTATCATTGTAATCGTGATCAGTGATCCACTTAGTATTACACTTTGCAACTTGAGAGTGTTGCCTGAATTTCATAGTTGGTAAACATAAATCCTGATTAGAGTATTCATATATCTTTAGGTTTAACAATGTTCTGTGATACATTCAGTATTTTTTAATTTTTCGCTTTAAGTGAAAGAATCTATTTAAAGAATAGATATATTCAACCAAAGAGTTTGAATCAGAACGTCGAAATGCCTTCACCAGAGATTATTTGTGATAACTAAACGGAAACATGTATTGCTACTTTTATAATCCATGTCTTCGAGTTAAAATCTAAGGGATATTGCCCAAAAATTATTTTTGAGTTTTTCATTTTTTTTTAATTAGATAAATAAATAGTCCAAATATTTTTACTTAATTTTTGAAATTGAAAAGCACGTTTCTGAATTTATCGGTAACAAACAAGAGAGCAGAACTTACCAGGAAAATTAGACTTGACTTTTACTGCAAGCATTCACAATATTAGAATTCAAAGATATGTTGCATGGTCTTGCATTTAAGACTATTAAAAAATCATTTTTTGTTTGTTTTTCTTTTTTCTTTAAAGAGAGCTAAAATCTCGTAGACGAGTTTTTACAGTATGTATAATATTTATAGATAAGGTGTAGTACTGTTGTACTTAATAAAATTACCATACTGTTAAGAACTGTATGAATGCCGGAAACCTACGGCAGCTGACGTGAGAATTTAACAGTCGTCTTTATATTTCTATGATCTCCATCATGCTGGTTATCATAGGTTTTCCCATTGTGATTAAAAAGATATCATTGTTTTTTTACAAACGTATATGTAGATATCATTGAAAAAATTTCGTGATATTGCTTTAAAAATTCTTAAGGCGAAACTTACAAATACCTTGTTTTAATTTTATCTAATTTACCTTAATGTCTTAAAAATCATGTCATTACTATCAAGAGGAAATTTGTATGGCCGACAGTATTACAATTAATAACTATATCGAAACAACTCGTTCTGTCTACAAGTGATATGGTTTTTAATAAAAATTTGTGTTAGATAGAGTATGACTAATTTACTAAATCCACATAAGACTCTTAATTGTAATTGTTTCCAAATTTTATGCTTATTTCGTCTTTAGATCAGGCGACTCTAAAAATGTTAGATAAATTGCTGTTTATTTAATATTTTTTTAAGAACAGCTTTTGGTTTTAAGTTTGTTGATTGAACTAAGCCTGCATTAGCTTAATAGGCTTGATGATAGTGTGTTGTGTATTTGTAAGAGCTTTTAATAACCAGCACTGCAATTGACAATCTTCTTATCTGTCATTTAAAGCACGCAACTAGGGCTATTTAGAAGGTAAGAACTTAACCAATTTCTCCTTCCTTTCCTATAAAATTGACTGAAACTTTAATTTTATTCACTTGTTTGACTTATATTAATTTAATTTAATTTTTTATTTAGGCACCGATTCGCTGGTTCGAACCGGAAGCTTATAAGGCTAAAGTAGCAGCTGCCGGCCTTGTTACGATATTACCTGCTGGAGAAGCGGATAACGATCCAGAGTAGAAATAAGAAAGTGATTTATAGACTCTCTCAAACTGCAACAGTTTGTGAAATTGATAAACAATTTATCTGTATAAGCGATTTACAGAATGTAAGTCCTGACATTTTTTTGTGTATCATGAAAGATTTCTTGAGATTTATTTAATCACAATTTATGAAGAGGGTGTTGCTCAAACGTTTGTTTTGAGGACACGTAAGGCGTATAAGCCAATGCACGTTCTCATAATTAAATTAGTATTTAATTATTAGAAGCAATTGTATCCATTTGCCAATCTTATTGCGATTTTTATTGATTTTTTTTTATTTATACAATCTGTTTATTTATTCTACTTGTTCACTTTTATTTATTTTTTTATTTATTGCTCTGTTGAAGTATTTATTTATTTTATTTGCCGTGCAATTTGGCTTACTCGCCCTATAATTTCGCAAATACAATCTGAAATGGCGTAATTTTATAATTTACACCATGACATTGTATGTTGTATATCGTACTATCAAAAGACTTTGCAAAACAATATTTTTGTCTTAGTACTTAGATGTCGTCATTATCGTTTTTTTGCTTTTTAAAAGATAAAGCAGAATTTCGATTCTTTAGATAATTTGGACTTTCCAGTATTTTTACTGTCAAATTTTAAATTGTCTTAATTATTTTAAAGCTTTTTTTGTCTGTTTGAAAATTTGCAAAGCTTTTCCCAATTTTTGAGAGCGATCAACACTGTAGAAAATCTAATAGTAGCAATTTACTATTAAGAAATAATTGTGTTAACTCTCGCTGAAACTAGAGCTCATAAAAAAGATCCAATTAGTTTAAGGAAATGGATTTATCTTTGATTGTAGCATAATAATCAATCTTATAACAAAAAATCACACGAGGAATAAAAAGTGTGAATTTGTAATTGTCTGTGAATGGAAAAGGTATTTTTATAAAATTTATCTTATTTACCGCTTTCTGATATTTACACACGTATGTGTAGAACTGAAAACAAAAATGTTTAAAAAAAATGTAACTCTTGGGTAGTGAGAATAGCCAAAATCGAATTTATTAATTATTAGAATTAAGATTACTTTCTAGCAGAAAATCGTTATAAAAGAAAAAAGAGAAAAAATGTTTCTATGCTAACATCATGGACCTAAGTGCTTTAAATTTTAAAAGCTAATTTATTCATAAATTATCATTAACTGTTTTAATTCTTCATTACAAAACTTCTTTAACTGGGACACACTTCACATAGAGGTTTGTTTTTCATTTATTACTTTGCTTCACCACGACTGACGTAATTCATCAAAATTAGAAGCTGAGCACTCACCCCTGATTTAGCATTCACATAGTCTAGTCTGATTATCTAATTGTAAGCCAAGAACTAAACCAAATTGATTAATTCGGTTAATCATTTAGTTATCTTACGTTTTATATGCTGGGCGAATCAAGTTTGCTTTGCAGCCGATTCTTTGTTTACAGAGATTTTATAAATTATAAGTAAATCCTGTGTAATATGTAAGGATTTCACGAGATTCAGTCAAATTGGATGTAGGTATTTGTCTTGAAAGAATTTTTAGGTGAATTTTTTTACTGTAATTCTGTTAAATAAAAAATTTATTCAAAAATGTATCTTATTTTTTAAGTTTCTGAAATAATAAAGATATTCAGAATTAATTTCTCTGATATCTTAAAAGCTAAAACATTTATCAATTATTTTTCTAAAATAAATCCTCAGACTTTTTTTAATTGTCAAGAGTTTCCTACGTAGTCTTCTTTTCTTATCTTAATATTTTTCTTTTATAAATCCTAAATTCTTTTTCCAAGTCTCGTGTTTTGTTGTTTAGTGTTTATTTATTAGAATCACATTGTCTATTTTCAATTATACAACACAAGTTCTCAAGTTAAGCAATGTTTCGCGCGTGGGTGGTAACTGACAGTCTCTTCTCTTTTTATTCTAAAAAGATCATACGATCTTCTTTGATGTAAAATAAAAAATTATTTTTAATTTTAATTTATCTAGGGTGGGGGGCTTGAAACCCCCCTTGCGCACGGCCCTGGAAAATACACTTTCTAAAGTTAAGCAATCATTCGCGCGGTCAGTACTCGGATGGGTGACCGCTTTGAAAATACAACTTCTCAGGTTAAGCAATCATTCGCGCGGTCAGTACTCGGATGGGTGACCGCTTTAATGGAAAAACCCCCTGCGTAAGAGCAACCCATCATACTCCCGTGCAAGAAAAGTGGCCTCCAACTCAAGCCCGTACTCTACTGCGCATGCGTCGCACTCGGCACCTGATTGGTTGCTATTCGCGCGAAATTTGAAATATTATGCATTTCAAATTTCGCGCGAATAGCAACCAATCAGGTGCCGAGTGCGACGCATGCGCAGTAGAGTACGGGCTCGAGTTGGAGGCCACTGTTCTTGCACGGGAGTATGATGGGTTGCTCTTACGCAGGGGATTTTTCCATTAAAGCGGTCACCCATCCGAGTACTGACCGCGCGAATGATTGCTTAACCTGAGAAGTTGTATTTTCAAAGCGGTCACCCATCCGAGTACTGACCGCGCGAATGATTGCTTAACTTTAGAAAGTGTATTTTCCAGGGCCGTGCGCAAGGGGGGTTTCAAGCCCCCCACCCTGGATAAATTAAAATTAAAAATAATTTTTTATTTTACATCAAAGATCGTATGATCTTTTTAGAATAAAAAGAGAAGAGACTGTTAGTTGCCACCCACGCGCGAAACATTGCTTAACTTGAGAACTTGTGTGCGTTCGGTCTCGTTTAATTAAATTTAACATAACTTGCTAAAGAAAGAAAGAAATATATTTTCTGAATAAACACATTTATTATTCCTGTAATGTACAGAAGTGGCGATATTCCAAACACATACAGTCTGACATTTTGTGCAAGTCCAGCTACATTATCTCTAGATTAATATTTTTTATGCTTGGTAAAAATCTGTTGTTTATACGTATTAATATTAACATCAGAAACTAGAGCTCTGTATACAGACACGTGCAGTCGTTATGTCATTTAGTGATATATTGTGTTCTTCAAACTGCCTTTTCGGTACATTATTATCACGAATTAATCGGTTTACATAATTGTTGCACCTAGTTTTTTTATTTTTAAGTATATTAAAATATACAGTGCTTTTTTTCCAAAATTTTTACATATTTAAAATCAAACGCATTGTGACGCTGAAGTTTAAATATTAAAATAGTTCGAAATTGAGACGCATTGTTTCATTAAAGTGAAACATTTACTTAAATTAACTCTTATTTGATCTGTTGAATTTCCGTTTTATATATCGAGTAGTAAAACTGTTGCAAATAACTTAAAAGCCAAAAATACTTAACTATAAAACACAATATTTTTAAAAATTACAATTGTGAATTATTACGTTCTTATTAATTTATAAATCTTAAATTCTTTTTCCAAGTCTCGTATTTTGTTGTTTAGTGTTTATTTATTAGAATCACATTGTCTATTTTCAATTATAATTTGTAACTAAGTCTTGCCTCTTGAGTTTGTCCCACCTCAGCCTTTAAAATTCGTCGACGCAAACTAGTTCCAAAATATATACTGAGATTGCAAATGCAGTGCGCAATAGCTGATAAACTGTATTCAACAGTTTAGTTAAAAAATTGTATTTAAGTTTACACTATATCAAAATAATCACGCTGGCGCAGCTGATTTCCTAGCTATAATTGCACTTGTTGGGACTCATGCATCTTCGAAGCTGCTATCTAACAACAAAAGATCATCTTTTTCCGAAAATAAGAGTGATACCACAGAAAGAAAAAAAAAACTTCGGCATCGCTTTTTACCCTTTGGATTTAAAAGGGGAAATTCATTCTAAGTTCGACGTGTCCTTTGATAAGTAGAGTCAGTTTAAAAAAGACGAACCAACTCTACTGCTTTATTTTTTACCACCACTTAAATAATTACACAATACATAATCATATGTATATGCGTATGTTCATACCTACGTACGTTATTATTGATAACTATTAATCGCATATAAATAATTGATAGAAGAGTTCAGTGTAAGTCTAATATCGATGATTCTATTCAACATCTAGAATTTGAATTGAATGTCTGTACCTTCACCTCGATAGAGATTTCAATACCTCATTTTAATATTCTAAATAACCATGAAAAAAAAGTTAAAATAAATAAAAAAAAACTAATATAGGTGAAAACACAGACTGTTGATAAATGACTGATATATTCACATTGTATGTCGTTTTATTGCAAAATGAGCACGATGCACGAATGATTGATCCTAAATTCCAGATAATACTGGAAGTCTAGAGAATATGCATTGACGAATGACATTCAAATTATATCAAAAGTATCTCTTTTGATATTCTAATCTAAGTGAATTCTTATGTAACTTAAAAATTTATCGTAGTATTAGTCGTATTAGTAAAGAAGGAAACTCATGTGTGATCCTTAGTTTCTGAAACTACTAAAATTTAAAAACAATCTTCAAATTACTTTTAGTGATAAGTGTCCATATTTAATAAGAAAATCTTTAAATTGTGAATACAAAAAAAAATCTATTTCGTGGACAGCGAATAACTTCTGTATTCGCTGTAAATTTTTTTTAAAATTTGTTTACTCCTATTTACACTATACTTCCTCTAGTTGACACACTTAAGAAATTTCTACCTAAAGTTTTTTTTCATTTTTTTTCTCATTTCTAGTTTCAATTATTGACGACGTGAAAACTGATGCTTACATTTTTCTAACGAAAATCACCTTTTGACACTTCACTTGGACGATTCAATCACTGTTCAATGAATGAATGGCGTACTTTACAATCAGGATAATACATATACGCTTTAATTACATTACTGGGGCTTTCAGCTCAAAAAATTTATAGAGCGCACAATGTTTTAAAATATTTCTGTCAGACCCGCGGTCATGCTTTGCATAATAAAAAGAATATTAGACATAGCTTTGCATGTCCACACATTGCAAGTCAAATTTACTAAACAAAGGCTCAGTCAGCTCGATATGAAAAAATTTAAAAGACGTAATCAGCTCCTGCCATGTCTATTGCCCAACGGAATTTATCTCTCTGAGTTTTGTTGTAAATTTTCTCAATTGGAACATCATACTTCTTGCACCTAGAAAAGTATTGTAATTTATGAACTCAATTCTAATTAGAAAAGTAACGTTTGATAAAAAGAGGGAGGAAAATATTTTACTTACCAAGCTACGGAGATTCGAGGATCCAAATAATTCAGCTTACTCGTTCCGAGTGCAATTTCTTTATTTTCTTCCTTGTCTGTGGCCTGCACCTCTAACTTCGTCAGTTGTTCTTTCAATCGCTCAAGTTGCTTCTTTTTCTTGTCGTATATTCTGTAAGAGTTACAAATTCGTATTTAGATTACAATAAATTGATTTTTTAATACTTATAATTAATTTTCTAAAAACTTACAATTTCTCCTTGACTGATCCATTCTTTGCGTCTCGTTTAGCGTCTTTACATTGGATTTCTCCCTCCTCAATGGCTTCCTTTTTCGCATCAATCTTCGCCTTAAGGTTCTCCATGGATTTTGCGTGTGTTTTAGGAACGGAACGTTGATGGTTACACAATATCGCAACTGCTCTGTTCGCTCTATTGTAAGAAAGAATCTTCTCTGCTACTGAGTCGTCAGGATTTGTTAATTTATCTAATTGTTGCTGCAGGGTCCATGACGCATTGTATGTCCTGAATACTTTCGCAGTGAGACCTTCCATCAACTCGTTCAGGTGTTTGTTCATCACCGTCGTTGTCAAACGATCAAACAAATCGTCTCCCGGTGACTTGTTTTCCATGAACAACTGAAGATTTTTAAAAACTCGTTTCTCTACTGGTACTTCGTTGTAATATCTTATAGAATCCTTACCTAGAAACATACAGAAATTAATAAATAGACCGATTAATTATAATTAAGCACTAGAATTATACGTAGATAAATAAACATACCTAAAAAGTCGAATACAACAACATAGTCTTTTCCGTCTTTGTGCTCGTGCAAACTGATGTGTTCAACTCTTAAAGAACAACAACCAACTGTGTCAGCTTGGTCCTCGTCCTTTTCATTACCAGCTCTTAGAGCTAGTTTGTCAATGAAATAAAGAGCAACAGCTCTCTGCCTAATCTTCATCTCCTTACTCTTCCAGTCTTCCCGATATTCTTCACGAAGTTTGTCAATAGATTTTGCTAGTTTTCTTGCTGTTTCATACTTTTGCCAATCCTTCTCTCCCTTCAATTTACTTGACGGATTCAACATAACATATTTAACTTGACCTTGAACATTCTCAGTCCAAGAAGCAAGCCATGTAACATGTGGATCGTGCCTCACTTCCTTCCATTTGTGTCCCGGTGGAGCTTTAGGAATAACTGAGTCTTTGGAACAGTTAATAAGCACATCTTCTGGTATGACTCTCTTCTTCAGTTTGCCCATTTTTGGATGCTCACCTCGACCTCTGAAGAGACCTGGCGGTTCAATTTTAAAATTACCGATCTTCTCTTTGTGGCCATCGATAGTACAAAAACCGTACTCCTTCTGAATTTCTTCGTTCGCTTCCTTTATCTTCTTTTTTTCTTCTTTCGACATAGCTTTACGTTCTTCACTTTTTTGCAAAAAGTAGGCGTTTATTTCTTTAAAATTGCACTTTGATAGATCTGTGATTTTTGCTCTTTCTGAATCAGTCATCACTTCGCGCCAATCGTGGAAGAAGTTGTCATTAAACGCCTTTTTCGTAGTGTAGTCGTGTTCTAACATACGAGCGTAAAATGTTGCTACTTCCTCAGCTTCTTCACTAAGTTTCATTTCTTTGCCGTTGTAGTAGAATTTTACACTAGAAGGAATAGGCTCATATTCTGGAGCGAAAACGGGACCCTTGTGTTCCAAGAATTTCCATTTCGTTCCGTCATCTTTTTTGTCTTCCTCCCACCTAAAAAATCAAAATTCTGCTGTTAATTTCATAATAATATTTGGTCTACTCATAAAATTATTCCTAAATTTGGATTTTATGTAAAAATAAATGGAAACTAATTTTCAGAATATCTCAATCTTGATTTTAAAATAGTAAAAACTATTTAGATAAGAATATAAGATCACAAGCTCAATGATAAGATAAGATAAGATTATAAGATCAATGAACTCGCATCTATTCCCCCCTCCATATTTACTGAATAAAATAGTAAAAGTACAGTACCATAACCTCTTTGGAAGGTCAACTTCAATTTTTTTTGCAGGTTTTGCAACTTTGCCATGACACAAAAGTCTTGACTGTGATATATTTCTCAACAAGATTGCAATACTTTTGTTAAAACTCTTTATCATCTTTGAATATTAATTACCGAAGTATATAAATAAATCGACTAAATCCATTTCTAAAATTTGAGGTTAACCTTCACACGTTAGTTTTTAATTTGGTAATGTTGGTACCTTGAGCTACTGCGCATGCTTTAGGGCAACGCGCTCATTGGTCGAAATTTTTCACATTTGGTACGCGATTCAAAACTTCAAAAGTGGTAATAAATAGAACGGTCATAATTAAAATAAATAATCATTCTTAAGTCTTACATCTAAATGAAGTTAATTAGAAAGATTATTGTACAATTTCGAACGATTATTTATTTTAATTATGAAAATTCTATTTATCCCTTTTGAATCGCGCACAAAATGAAAAAAATTGCAACCAATGAACGCGTTACTCTAACGCACGTGCTGTACCTGAAGGTACCAACATTACCGTCACTGCTTTTCAGATCATCTAGATATTCTCTAAGATCACGATCTAAGATTAATGAACGACCCCCTCCACAAAATGATCAATTCCCAATAGATACCGCAAGAAAAATTAAAATATATATACCATTTCCAAACGTGTTGTTCCTCCTCTTCCTTCTTTTGCCTCTTTTTGGGACTGGGAGTTGGATTTTCGTTTTTGACAACAGTCTTCGTGGCTTTTTGAGCCTTTTGCTTTTTCTTTTTAGGTTTCTGGTAAAACAAATGAAATTATTCAATTATTAGTTAATTATTCACACTGCACAAGCTTGAAAGAGTTATTTTCCTGGTATTACAAAAAATTTCTTACCTCTTCTTCAAAATCTGAGTCCTCGTAGTCGGAATCTTTTTTCTTTTTTTTACTCTTTGAAACTTCTTTCTTCGGCTTCTTGCGGGCAGACAATGGAATATCTTCATCATCATCGGAGGTTTCAACCTTTCTCTTGACACTTGGTGAAGGTTTTGTCCGGCTAGACTGCAAAGATTACCCTCACATTATACTTCAACCCAAGACTTGATTGTAAAAGATGAACCTAATCCCTCTTTACTTCATGCTGAATGTTTCGAAATTTAATTGAATTACAAACCGTAATAGCGTGTTGATATTTGAAAGGATATTTTTCTTCGTATCTAGAATAATTTTATATTTATAGAGTACGCCGCACAGTTATTCAATACAAATATCTTCACCAATAACTCTTTCAGAAAATGTATACCTTGTAAGGATCTCCATTGGTAAACACTTCCAGTAAAATGAGGGTGATTAGATTTATTGATACTAGTTAATTTGTCTTTCGAATATGTCGATATGGATTTGAAAAGATTACAATTACTTTTAGGTTGGAAGAAAGAATTTCGAATGTATTAAAGACAAGTGAACGGCGGTATATCACATTGACGATTTAAAAAGTAGATAAGTAATTAGAAAAAGTGTTTTGTAATCCGTTTTTAAATCTTATTAATATTAATATTAGCAATAGAAGATAAAGAAGTAAATTAAAACCAGATTTTCCCTTTGCATCTGCGAGTTTCAGCTTAAAAATTAAAACAGTCCTTCTTACCAATGGCATGTCTTCATCAGAATCTTCAGTCTTCATAGTAGTATTATGAAGATCGGAAAGTCTGGTACCATTACCAGTGGAGTCTAAACTATTGTCATCATTTACTCTAAACTTCTCATCCTTCTCATCGTCATCTTCCTCTTTAATGTAAAGAGGTCGTTCCTCGCCGCTGTCATCATCATCCATGTCTTGTTGATCTTCGTGCTGAGAAATCACCTCCTGGAATGATTTCAAACCATGAAATACAAAATTTAACCAAGTAACATCTGATTTATTGCAAAACTAAAAATTCTACCTTCTTAACTTCATGATAGTTATTCACTATAGGTTCCTCTTTAATGGAAACTTCAGTCTCATTTTCTGGTTCTTCCTTAATCTTAGGCTCTTTCACTTTTTCTCTTTTATCCTTATCATCGCGGTGCTTAGCTGTAAATAAAAAAAGAAAATTAAAATCGATGATTAGCAATTTTGGAAATTATTTAAAAAAAAAAGACTTTGGATATATCTTACATTTCTCTTTGTCATGTCGATGACGATCCTTGTCTTTATCATGACGATGTTTATCCTTGTCGGATCGGTGTCTATCTTTATCAGAGGATGAATGAGAACTGGAGTGTTTCTTGTCCTTGTCCTTATCCTTGTCTTTGCTCCTGTCCTTATCCCGGGAAGAGGAGGACGAGCTTTTATGTCTGTCCTTGTCCTTGTCTTTATCTTTGCTGGAGCTAGAGCTAGAGCTCTTCTCCTTGTCTTTACTTGAGCCATCCTTGTCCTTGTCCTTATCTCTGGAGCTGCTGCTATGATGCTTGTCCTTATCCTTTGAGCTAGAGCTCGACTTGTGATGGTCTCTATCCTTGTCCTTAGATCTCTCCTTATCCTTTTCTTTGTCTTTGCTAGAGGAACTGCTACTGCTCTTATGGTCCTTGTCTTTGCTCGAGGAAGAGCTGCTCTTCTTCTCCTTGTCCTTTTCCCTATCTTTATCCTTGCTACTACTGCTACTACTTCCATGCTTGTCTTTGTCTTTAGAAGAGCTTGAGCTATGCTTATCTTTGTCTCTATGTCGATCCTTGTCTCTATGTTCACTTTTGTGACTCCTCTCCTTGTCTTTACTCCTGTCCTTATCCCTATGCTCCGATTTGTGAGATCGTTCTTTATCCCTATCCTTGTGCTCGGACTTGTGATCCTTTTTGCGATCAAAACCATTGGACATGCCATTTAAGTGGCCGTCTTAAAAAAAAAAGATTTTTAGATAAATTCATCTGATTAATTAAGTTGATTTATAGACTAACTATGCGTACCGAAATTGATATACAAATTTAGAATTTTTTCGGTACAAATACTGTGGATGGAAAGAGATCGGCTAACTTATTTGGTAAGAATAAACAAAAAGTATGATGTTCTTTGATTTCTCTTCCTGCATTTTAAGAATGTTTTCGTTTTCAACTAAATAAACAGATTTCTTTTAATTACATGTAATAATTGCGAATTATCAACTACATAAGGTTAAAAATTTGTATTTCAAACAAGTTATTCTTTAAAATTTGGCAAATCACTCTTGACAAGTGGTCATAAAATATAGTAACTTTTTCGCTCGACAGCGGTCTGTCTTTTACTACTTTACCTAGTGGTCAAGAAATGCTAGCTTTACATTTCTACAATATAAATTGTTGTATGTAATTTAAGAATAGGCGAATTAAATGATTTATACTTCTGTCTCATCTCGCCCGCTCCCGGAAAATATATAAATGTCCTAAAAAAATATTCTTATTGTATTTTATAATTGTTCTTTAAAAATAATTGATATTTTCTTTTCGATGTTGCACAAATATTTTCCAAGACGAAATCTCCAGAATTACTTTAGGAACTTTTATCACAAGCTGCAAATGCTTTCAAAAGATGAATACAAAAGCGTCCTTAAAATTGAATTTTTCTCAGGATATTGATCTGCCGAAAACTGATGCAGTAAATAAAATAAGAAAATAACACAAATGATGCTAGAATCTAAATGTAAAATAATAAGAAAAATCTTTTGAATTTATTTTCTATAATCTGAACTATAAGATCAGTGAAAGATATTCTTTTACAATATGAAACAGAGATTTTCATAGCATTTTTCTCGCCACATTGAGAGCAAATAATACAAGCTGATAAGGTAAAGAAAATGAAGGTTCGAGAGAACACGTGTAAGAATCCTAAGAGTGCATTAATTTCTTGAATTTTGTGCTTTATCGCATCTGGACGCAAAACGTGTTTCTTACTCCACTCACTGAAATATTGCAAAAATCTTCTTACCTCCATGATTTCCTACCGCACTGCTGTTCTCCTTGGATGTTTTTTCCTAAAACAGAGAAGAAAGAGTGCTATTTAGCATCATTTAGATACCAAAATTCACTTTAATAAGCACAATTCTAGGCCCTGATGCTCATAGTTGGTTTTGCTAAGTGCAGTACGTGGGGACTTAGCCGCAGACGCCATTTTGGGACTTAGAAAATTTTCGCGTCTCTGCCCGTGTCGAAGACCAAGAGAAAAGCCAGAAAATCCCGAATTTTAGAGAAAATTCAAGTACCTACGCGAACGCGTCTTCTCGAAACAAAATGAAATAGATACTTACCGTTTCGGGAGTCGGTTGAGATATCGGTTGTTCGAGCTCCATTTCTCATGTATGCTCAGGGTGATAGACTCTGGCACAGAAAGCAACACGCTTGAACTCTAGAAAATTCAAGACCGATTGTGACTGACTGAAAACTGACGAGTTGAAATCGTGAAGCGACGCCTAAGTGCCGAAATTGACCTAAACCGCATGCGCAACCAGGAACGGCTGTGCAGTCCAAAAACTGATATATATAATACAACCAGTAATGAGTAAGGTGGGAGGAGTGGGGGGAGATTGACAATCTACTGAGAATTGTTGGGAGAGAATGTAAAAAATCGGACTGATAAACGGTTAAACGCACTCTCTTGGCGGATATCCTTGAGATGAAACACAGTCTGTTTCTTTTACTCTCATGTATATACATACAATGTACCATTTGAACTTTTCTGAAGAAGAGTTCAAATGACGCAGGTGGCTTGGAGGGGAAAATTTAAACTGCGCAGTGGACTTGTGCGCAGTTATAAGCAATGGCGGTTTTTTTGAATCTCCGAATTACATACGAGAAACCATCTGCGCAAACGTCAACAAATATTAAGGGTAAAATGGGGTACTTGGAGAGGAGAATATTAAATATATACATAATGAAATAATAAAAGTTTAAACTTTAAAAGATTCTTGAAATTTTACATCTTTAAATGTTACAGATCCGACTGTTTTATCCTACTCTGTCTTCAGGCAAAAATATTCTTTGCAGCCTTGCCTTTTTCTTTGCCTATAATTTCTGTTTGCAAGCAGAGGTATGAAAGCTCAAAGCACTATTAATTGGGGAATTATAGATGAAAATAATTGTTGCAGTTTTCTGAGAAGTAAATGTACACCTAACATGAGTAAAATCCTTTTTTTTATTGTATTTCTTAAACATATAGAACAGCTGACACTTCATTAGAAACAAGTATTTTATTTTCATTTTTTTTCCTTCTTAAGGAATTTTTTGAGATACTCTAGAAAAAAGGAAAAAAATAATTTTGCATAATTTCTTCAGTATAAAACGGTGCAACTGAAAATACAATTGTTTCACTCATAAAATGAAGTTTACCTTGACCTCGGGTGTAAAATAAAAACAAAGAAATATTTAAATTATAATCAAAAAATTCATTCATAAAAAATCAGCTTGTATACTACATTTCGTTGAAAAAATTCATTGTCAAAAAATCTGCTTGTATACTACAATTCATTTATGTACGATGCCTTACAATAATAAAATAGTATATATATAATATACTTGGTAAAGGAGCACACAATCTATTCTCACCATGGCATAATTTTCTCAACAATTATTGATTTTTAAAAAATAAAATGTTTATAATTTCATGTGTATTCTGGTTTTGCGTCTGCAGTCCATGTGGTTCTCTTTTTCTTGAACGCAAATACAGCGTACAAAGCTGTAAAAGAATAATATTCGTTGTAGTGTTTGATATGAAATATCTCATTTTTATATTAATAAATGGAATACGTACATGTGGCTTCCCATTCAGACTGAGAAAGCGTTCCAATTTTTCGATGGCCTACCGAGTCTGTCATATACTGACGAGCATGTTCATAATCATCAGGTTGCTTACCAAGAAGCGGTGCTTCGTGGTAAGGTGGGTAAGTTTCCAAAGCTTGCATCTTCCCAAGTAGTGATTTGCCTTCATTCTTCATTCTCTCAAAGAATTCTCCAAAACTGCCAAAAAAATAAGAATAATTAAAGCCATTCTAATAATTAAGGCATATTTTCTTTTCCACGATTCCTCACCTTTCATATAAGACCAGCTCTAAACCAAACTTTTCCCCCAGTTTAATTAACGTTGGTAAATGCACAAGAAACTCTGGACAATTGACTACACCTTCGAGGTTGAAATTGTACGAGGCTCCGAAAAGAGGTATCTGTACCTCTTTATCGGATTGAAATTCCACACTGAAAACTTCGTTCCCGAATTTATTTTCATCGGATTTCTGCCATCGAGACCTATAAAAATCCTCAGATTAATATTTTTGTTCAAGAAACTTATATTAGAGCATTTTTTAAATCTACAAACTTACACTAATTCATAGGCGTCCGGAATTGTACCAATAAAGAATCCGCCTGTTCTAAGACTTTCGCTGGCGTTTCTAAGCATGCACTCTGCTTGTGGTAGAGATTCGAAACTATAATGGAGAGCGAATTGGCAACTAGTGAGATCTAATTCCATACTGGGGTCCTTGTATTTTTCTCTCAAACGGACCTGAAATCTTTTTGTTTTAACGAGTTCCGATTGTCATTTACGAGTAGCATTACATTACAAATTTGTTCACATCTTTTAATTTTATAAATATACAATTTATATAAATTTTATAAATACCTTTGAACAATCGGCTGTTAGAAATTCAGCCTTAAACACAGGTGAAAATCCTGAATCCCGAGATCTGTTACTTGTCAAATCCTTATAACGAGTTTGACATTGCTGTACTGAAACTGCTGCTATATCAGCAGCTATCAAGTGTGTGATGTTTGCTTTCTGCCATTTTAATAAGTCTCCTCCTTTTCCACAACACATATCTAATACTTTTATAGGGTCGCCGTGACGTTTGTCTTGTATTATTTTCTGCATGTATTCGTCTGCAAAAAAAATTAGGATTTGAGTTAGATTCTCATGAGTGAATCTACAAGGAATTTAAACAGGGCCTATCTTAAAAAAAATCATAAATTTAGGCCCTGGAATAAAAAGTTGGGTCTACTTACTTATGAGCATACTTTTTACCCAATTATTAAAATTTCGCATGTATACTATGCGACTCTGAGATCTGACAGATAAACCTTTTTCTTCAATGGCATTATAATGTGCTGCAACGACAGTACCATGTTCCGAGGATCTTTCAGATTCATTAGTGTTTCTTTCTTCCCTAGTACTTCCTATTGATAAGTCTGATGGGACATTGGCATTCTGTAGGGAAAAAATTTTGTTAATTAAGTTTTTGTTATTATGTTCCACATATCTAAATATATTATTCGTAATAATAAAACTTCTACAATTATAACTATATTTCATTGCGTATCATCACAACAACACCAAGAATAATCAATATAATCTGTTCTAAATATCGTAAATATCTCAGAACTATTTATGTTTTCATTTACAATAGATAATTCGATACCATATTCAATGAAAGATTATTTAAATTTTATATTTAATACTATATTGAATCATGAAAAGCAAATAAATTGGAGTAAAAATCTGGTTGTAAACAAAGAAACTAGAATCAGAAAATAATTTTGCTACATTTATATGCAGATCATTTTTAGATGAAAGTAAATCACTGTATAAAACTTTATTCTTAATTATTGTATTAATGAAGCGAGAAAAATATTAAATCGATAAAACTAAACGTTTGAAAGCTTCTTCACTTTCCCTAATTTTTCACAGAAATTCTGACATGAAATAGTACCAATAAAAAGACAAATGAAGTTAAGAAAAGTAATTATAATTAATTTATTTACAAGTGCATCCTGTCCCTCGCAGCTCTTTGGGACTTTAGTGGCTTCGAAGTCCTGGGAATGCTTTCTCTTCCTGCTAATGGGGTTCACCTCAGCTAAGGCATCCTTGTCATTTTTCGGAGCATCCTCCGAAGACGAGGGAAGGGACTCATCATTTTTCGAGCAACTTTCCTCACTTTTTTCTTTTTCCACACTTTCTTCAACAGTCTCTGGCTTATTTTCTTCTGTGGCTTCCGCGGTTTCACCCCGGAGTGAAGACATTTCGCAACGCAAATACGAGAAAATACAATTTAACACCACACTCTTACGGAATTATTCGCACTTCTCAGCAGGCATTTATAGTAAAAATATTTTGTATACAATCAGAGAAATTCGTAAATAAGAGAGAAATATACAAATTTTTCTTGTATTCTTATTGTGGCCGGACACATTGAATACAATCAACCGCTCCAAATGTTTCAATACACATGTCTCAGCTCTCAGGATCAGAAACAGAATCAGAATTTTGACGCGAAGCTTTTATCGCAAGGTGTGTTTCTATTTTGCGCTGTATGAGTCAAACCAATCAGTAACTGTGGGTCAAACCTAAGGCAATTCTCATTGGCTGGGAAAAAAAAAACCTGCAACCGACTTGTGGGTCAGTGTTTATGTTACGTACTTTACGTATACATATAGTTTATCTCGCTATCACTCTTTATGGATAAATAGTTTTCTTTCACGTTTCTCTAATCCATATAATAAATATTTTTCCCAAAGGGCTATATAAATATTAGAAAAAATCTCCTTGTGTCCAGTTTTTTTTTAAGTTGTCGGAGTATCAATAAAAATTCCGGAGTACAATGACTTTTTAACTCCCGGTTTTGGAGTCTTCTTCAGTTTCTATCTTCCTGAGGTGGATGTTTTTATTACTCCATTTACTATCAGTGCACAAATTAGTCGCAGAAGATAAATTTTTTTAATAATCTGTGGAAATGGGAGTAATCTTAAGCGATAAAATTGGTTGATTTTGCATCGTGATCTGTTTTTTTTGGAAAAGATGCCACTTTAATGAAAGAACTTCAAAACTCATTCTTTGCAGAATAACAAGGTATTTAAAAAGCTAATGATCCTGGGCATTCGGTGTTTCATTTAACAGCGTTGTTTTCTTAATCATATTGAATTATTCCGGATAATTATTCTTGTCAATTATCCCACCACAAATCATCTACTATCTGGTCTAGATAAGCCGTGAGACTTCTTATCTGACAGCTTATCTAAACCTGCTAAGAAAGTGGTAAAGATAAACAGTCGTGTTTTACGTTGTTTTTCTGTAGATATTTTCATTAAAGGTAGAAAACCTGTTGATTGCGATGAGAGTTTATTGTCTGAAGAAAATAGTGTATTTTAAGTGTTACAATTCATTTATGTAGTCACGAGTTCCCTCTGACCACGTATTAGGACCATGGATAGTTTTCCACAACAGAGGTACGAAGCTAAGATTGAGGGGTTTGACTCGTGTATGATTGAAGGAAACCAGCAGCAAGAGATGACCCAGACTGTTAGTGCACAAACTCCTACTCAACAGAATCAGATAGAAAATCAGGAAAATCATGAAGCAACAACAATACCTCAGCAACAATCCCAGCATATACAAAATCAGGTTCCTCTGGCACAGAATGCTCAACAGCACATGACACTCACCCCGGTCCGACTTCCTGCGATATTAGATGGAGAATTCTTCTCTGTTATTAGACTGGAAGACACGAATGTCACTGTCCGATGTCTGCAATGCCAAAAACTCCTTAATGGAAACCTCAAATCCACTGGGAATTTTCTCAGTCACATAAAAGTTAGTATAATATAATTTAAACTCATGGTTTTCTAGAAAATTTTATTCTTCAATTTGGGGTATCTTTCTAGTTTTTAAATCAAATTTTCCGTAGTTGTTAAAAAAATATTTCAAGGTCCATTATATATATGTACAAAAATTGTAAGCTAACATTATCTGATCCTGTCAAAAGAATGTTCTAATCTAAAGAAAATTTACGAGTTTTGAGAGAGCTTTATCATTAAAGATTAAATTTTATCATTCATTGATGATTGTTTTCCTGTGATAGGTTAATTGAGCTATTTCTAATTAGTATTAATAATTAATTACTTTTATTGTTAAAGGATTCAAATCTTTAAGTAGAAGAATAAAATATTCTGTATACTGAAGTAAAAATTTAAAAGAAAATTGAAATATTCAATTCCAAATATTTTTTTGTTTTAGAGAGTCCATCCGTTTATGGTCGAAAAAATAAAATGTAAATCGAATCAAAGAAGACCAGCAGTTATATACATAGATTTATCAGCAGAAAGGTGTCCAGAAATCGTGAGGGCGAAGCGAGGATACAAAAAATATTACAAAATGGTAAAATCCTCTCTAAAAATTAAAAAAATGTAATAGGTCCTTAAGTTCTTTTTAAAAATTTTTGTTCATAATTCATTAGTTTTCTAAACTTATTTAAACTTTCAGGAAGATTGTCAGCAAACAAATGAAGAAACACCAAACTACGAGCAAACTCCTGAATGGACAGATTCGTCAATAATTCGGAGGCGGAGATCAGAAGAGCCAGAATCTAGTGAAGTGATGAAAGTTGGTCATAATAATTCCCTTGTTGTTGAAGATGAGTTCGATGCCATTGGTAGAAATGTTGCTGCAAAGCTTCGAAATATGCGGCTGGACCAAAGAATTATAGCTGAAAAACTTCTAAACGATATTCTCTTCGAAGCACAACTTGGTAATCTTCACAGAGATTCAAACATACACGTTTGAAAAACATAATTTATTTTTTCAAGCAATCATCTGGACTCGCGAAAATGTACAAATGATGATTTTATCTCGAGTACCAAATTATGATTTAAAGAAAGAAGGAGCAGCATTTAAAGTAGAATAAGTGGAAATATCTTGAAAAATATAGGAACTGCAAAGCAACGAAGGTTAGTATTTAACTAGATACTATAATAATCTCCAGAATCACAACTTTTTAATTATAAAATCAAATCTTATACGCAAGAAACTGAGAGTTGCTGCTCCTTCCGGAAATTACGTTTTAATATTCCAGTGCTCAAAAAGTGTAATAGTTCAATTTTTAAATTTCCTATTTTAAAACTGGACAGTAGGTTTTATTTAATCATAGAATGCTGTTAATAGGTATATCAAATTTATTTAATCCGAACTTTGCAAGTTACAGAAATTTTTATTAGAAAGCAACCGTTTTTTTTTCTATCTCTTCGAGATATTGTATATTTATTACTAGATATATAAGTTTTCAGACTGCAAAATGTCCACTTTTCACAATGACTGAGATAAAAGGCACCAAAAATGTTTGGCATGCCTAAACGTATTTATAATACGTTTTGAGATGCGATTGTATCTCACATTCGAAGAAAAATCTTTGAACTTTTAACGAAAGTTTCACTTCGTTTTAAACTTTATAAGAAACGCGAACTTTTTAAGCAAATAACTTCCGAGTTCCTTGTACATCTAATCAAATCTACACAGTACCCAATGCCATGATTATTAACATCGAAGAGTCTGAAATTCATCAAAAGCGTAAATAAACTACCAGTCAAAAACAAATGCATATATGGTACATAGAATGATATCGATATTGTAAAGAGCGTAAAATCTTATACTGTAAATATTATATTACCTAATGAGTAATGACTGTATTCCATTCTGTACTAAGTACAATACGCGAAAGACGATTTCGAGAAGTTTGTGATGTAAGAATATAAGTACGTAGTACGATATAGATACGTATTTTTAAACCGGTGCAAACTACAAAATGTCATTAAAATTGGAATGCAGTTGTTGTTAATACTACGATAAGTCATCAGAAATAGCCATTTGTAAAGGTAGATCGTTTTATATTGTATAATATAAAATAAAGAATAGATTTTACTATGAATAATGGATAATAAATAAACGAGTGACGTGTAGAATGCGTAAATACTGTGAATGACAAGCGAGCACCGATATTTCATTTTGCACAAATCGAATATATAAAATTTCTTATCGAGTTTAGGATCATTTTCAAAATTCACTATTCAATAATTTTCTAAAACTGATCCCATTCAGTCAATTAACGTCCACCGATGGACTCTCATAAAATTAAACCTCTCCGTATAAAATGTATCTTTACTTTTTTCTCAAGTGGCGTAAATTCTTTGTTTGCCGGGTTTAAACATCGTGTGATAAACAGCCGTCGAAGAAATGCAGAGGCCCATGCTAATAAATATTATACCAAAAGCATAGTAATACCAAAATCCACTCCATTCGCCATAAAAGAACCAGACAAGAGTCAAAGCAATATTCTGCATCATGACAAAAATGCAATACGAAATTAGCCATTTATCAGCATACTTAAATTTTATCCGATATTCAATCACGCTGAAAATATATACCAATCCCAGCCATAAGTTAAGAAAAAAAGTCGTAGCATCTTGATATTTTGCATAGTAAAATAAATACGCAAGCATGAGAGTATAGTGGACACCGAGAACACCGAGTAGGTGAAAGGGGAAAGTCTCGTAGAATATCGCGATAGAAAGAACCCGGGGTAAAATAAAGAGGAACCACCAGAGGAAAGAGACAAACTTTCCAACAGGATCATCTTCTTCTAGACCTTTAGCCATCTGCTTTCGTTTCGGGATTATTAAGGTCGAGAGTCTCTCCGACTGTTTTTCCTCTATTTCCTGGGTTGAGGTAGGCCTCGCAGTTTCAGAAGAATCATTTATAATCGAATCTGGCCTCGGTGGAGCCGGCATATCAGGAACAGGAATTGGTGTAAAGGAAGTAATTCTCCTCAGTGGAGTGGGAGGAGGAATTAAAGGTGCATTTTTCGGAGGGAGCGGTGGAGTCGTGGAGATCTGACGTTCTAAAACTACTCGAGCTTCTGATCCTCTGCCATTTGAGTGATCATCGTTTGATCGTGTGGAATCATCTGCTAAGGAAGGACTAGAATCCTTGGCTTGGGTTGGTGATGCTGCGTGCAATGGAGTTTTTTCTTCGAGATTGTTCAGTTCCTACAAAAAAGGAAATCGATTAATACTTTTTGAGTACAAATCAACGGTTTATAGCTTTAATAATTAGTCTTCAAATGATGAACTCACTTGAATTCTGTACTTTTTCAGCCACAAAGCCCAGGGAAGTTTTCTTCCATAAACTCGTTGGCTTTCGTATCTTTGGAAAGACATGGTTTTCATTGCCATCACGGCAATTGAGACCAAGATGGATAGAATCTGAACTGCTTCTGTAGGTGAAAGAGCTTCATTTTAGTCAGTAAAAGTTCATTATAATTACAGGGACTCTTAATTTTGAGAATTAAATTCAAGATAGGTTTATTAAATTAAACGAAGGTAAAGAGCTAGATACCAGATTGCTGAGAACGTTCAACTGTTCTTTCTCTGAAAAGCAAGTGAGTTTGGAGTACTGCTTGCGGTGCAGCTTGGAACCAAGCTTGAAGGAAAAAATATAATTCCATAGCAGCTGGTGCAGCAGCCAAGTTTAAAGTTTTTTTCCTTTCAATACCAGATAACATGATCGCATCCACGACCAGAACTATTAATCCAGCAAATCTAGAATAGCAATTTTAAAAAATATTTAATTACCGAAAGTTTCTAAAATAATGTTTCAGAAATATTTCTATAAAAAATACATAAAATTATTACTAATCCGAAACTAATTTCCGTTTAGAAAGTTAGAGATATCTTTTCCTATTCATTTGTTAAGTGAATGACTCATTTTCCTGTGAACGTGTCAATTGAAATCGAACATTTGAGATAACACTGAGTAATATAAAAGATAATATAGATTGTCGATTGAAATATTGACAAAATCTATTGAAGTCAAGTGTAAGAACTAAGAATAGATAAAAAGTAGCACTTGTTCTTTTAAAGTTTCTCGAAATAAATTTTTGTAGGTTTTATGAATTTGTGTGTAAAAGATTTTAAGTGCTGATCAATTGTATTTGTGGAAAATATACAAAAAGGGCTTGGAATTAATATAAATTGAAATATTAGTTTATAATGAATTTTGTCTGTTTGTAATTATATGCATGAAAAACTGAGAGTGCTGATTTTTATTGATTTGAATTATATCACGTTCTGCCACGAAGGATTCTTAGATGGCTTCTGGAAATAACGTCTATGCATTTAATTCAGAGGTCAAGGTCCTATGTATATATTTATTACGTGACCATCTACTAAATAAATTAGAATATATTTCAAATTCATGGGAATGTAAAGTATTTCGTAACATGTTAAATTTTGATAAATTTATTTGTATTTTAGAAAATCGTTTAAAACACAAGTAAAAAATACTTTACCTATAGAGAGCGAAGAGAGGAAAAGCGATAAGATTACAGAGTTGAAGTCCAAACCATGCAAAAGCACCTTTTGACACTTTATCATCATCTGTCATCCACCAATCGGGTCGTGAAACCGTCAAAACAAAATACACGATTGCAGGCAAATATATCAAGCCAATAGTACTGAACCCCCATATCGGATTTTGCTCTCGAAAATGTTGCACAGCAACCACCAAATCCGCAGAAAAATTAAGAACATAAAGAATGCAGTTCAATAGTGTTGGAATTAAAAACACTAAATAAATCTGCTCTGTCGACTTGAGAGGAATTTTTAGACAGCGTGTTGGCCTCTCCCGACATATCGAATCGGTATCTTCAGTCATCCTCAAAATAATTCTTTTTCTTTTCTTCTTTTTTAATCATCAATAATTATAGTATTCTTTTAACAATAAATCCAGATAATATTTTTTCTCAGTGCATTCCATTCAAGTTTTTCGGCTCCTCGCATTCTGGAGTAAAATCCTTTTTCCAGTGCTCTACGTGCTTTTCAGAACAGATCGGAAAAAATGAGTCTCTCTTATCGTCAATCGAAATTATTCACTCGTTCTTTAACATAAAGCACATGTTTCTTCAAGCGTGAGAAGTATTCTTGGCTAAATATATTCCACTTTTCTCTAATTGTATGTAGTTTTATCAAATCCTGCATCATATAAGTTTATTAAAATGTTGTTAAGTTATTAAAATTATAAATCCTTACACATCCATATATTATTTATGTTTAATATAGTAAAATAAAAAACTTGATATTTAGAAGCAGGTGTGACAGAAACAGGTGTAAACAATACATTAGATTATTAGAATCTAACCTTTCCTTAGTAATAATTAAGTTTGAATTTTCAAAATATATGATCTACTCACTCTTGTTTTATTTTAACTGTGAACTCTGAAATTTGTCATTCTGACACATTCTGACAGAAGTAAAATCATATATGTAGCACTATAGTGATACAGTCACTGGGTTGAGTTTTCATGCTTAATTTTCTTGATTTTTAAAAAGCTCTATAAACACCAAATTAAGAAAAGAATTGTGCAATCGGGGCACAATGATAAAACTGTAATGATAAAAACATTCTAAGAATAATCCGTATATCTGTCACTTTCCGATGTAAAGTAGATAAGACTATGCGAATGCTTTGACCGTGATAAAAAGAACGCTTCGGTTTCAACTATAGGAATGAACACTGACTTCCACGGTCAGTCGCTCCAATTCTCGCTCTAGAAGGAGTAATAATTAGAGGACAATAAAGAAAAAAAGAATGGAATGAGAGAGGGGATGATGACAGAATAAACGGAGCAGCACTCAGCAGGCGAGAAGAGATACCCTGCCCTGTGTCACAGATGTTCGCTGACCAACTGCTGTAATCAAAAGATATACCTAATCTCTCTGCCAGTATCTTTTCTGGACATTTGATGCTATTTCTACTGATATAATTTTCCACTTTATACAGTATATCGTAATAAATATGAATTAAATCTTTCGCTGTTTAAATTCACTATTTTAAAATAAGATCTCGACAACAAAATTCTAAATTTGAGATAAATATAAGCCAGAAGGCGCCAAATTCAAATGGGCGGTAGTGCTCGAGTTCTTTTTAAACATATTTTCATATCATTTTTTTAGAGAGGATTTTAATTAAGTCTTTGTAGAATTTACTCATTAAACAAATAAATAAAATATTGGAAACTATTTACTACTTCCTAAAAATATAAATCAAAATTAAACGTTTTTACTATACACCCTATATTAAGCAAAACACTATGATTTAAGAAAGTGAAAAAAAAGACAGTACCCTTTTTAATTAAACTTACAAGGTTTTGCTAAGTCAAATTAAAAAGGTAGCTTATAACATACTTTATTCACATTAACTTAACTTATCTAGTATATTTATACAGAATCTAACTCTGCGCTGGTTCTAATCCTTTCAAGAAAGAATCATATTTTTCGTACAGTTCTGCTTCTGGGTCTGGTTTATTCACTTGGTCATCGTGGTTTGCACCGACTGCCCATAAAGTTTCCAAATCAAAAAGTTTTCTAGTGTTCTTAGAAAATATGTGAAGTGCGATATTTCCTAAAAGTGTTTAATTAGTTAATATCAATTATTAATTTTTATAATTCATATTTATGAAGATCTCATGCCTTAGATGTCATATTCGTTTACTAAATTCATAGATTATATTATTTTAATATTCATAATGATTATACCTAAGTCTAAAGCGATCCAATCTTTCGAGTCCTGCCCTTCAAGTTTTGGAAGTACATCTCCAGCATGTCTCTTTAATTTGAAGACTTTACGTACAAAAGTAGCTAGGGCCATCATATGCCTAGGTGACTTTCCTGTTACTATTACAAGGTAGTCTACGTATGCATATTCTGGCGGTACAGTAACAACGAAAATATCTTTTGCATTATCCTTTTTCAGGACATCAATCAGATCTTCAATTTCATAAACACCAGTGATACCACCTGAAGGTTTAATTGATTGTTAACATGTGGGTTAGTTATTATTTACACAATAATCCATTTTAAATTAGTGGTTTTTAAATTATATTACAATAAAAAAATTAATATACTACTTTTATGCAAAACAACATGATATAGATTATAAAATGGGACACAAAACATATATATATGAGTATCAACTCAAAATAAAAATATTCTGTTCATCGTTGCAAACTGTTTGCTTTACTTTAATGAATTATTATTAATAATAGAAGCAAAGGTTCGTGATAAGAGGCTGCAAAAGATGATTGTGTTATAAGTTATAAAAATAATAAATTACTGTCATTTAAATAATAGTAAAATCCTCGTCACTTTTCCTAAAACCATAAAAACTTCTGAGTGTAAAACGTTTACTCACGATTTAGATTTATACCAGCATAGGGATCAAACTCTTCTTCCTCGATATTTAATTCGGCAAGATTTATTTTATTTCTTTCTTCGTCAACGTCGAAAACTACCGGAGAATCTTCGTCTTTGAAAACTTTGTATTTTTGACTAAAGTAAGTAAGGTTATGCTCGGAATCATCATCCTTTTCAGTTTCGTCATTTGTTAATTTTTCCTGATTATTTTTGCTGCAGAATGTCCTTTTTTTCGAGAATGTTTCATATTGCACTATTCTGCAAGAACATGTATAAGACGATTTAAACAATCCTTTTCCTGCACAAAATAACGAATTTGAAACTCGACTAAACATGTTTGCGGTTAAACTTAACCTCACTTTTATGCTTAACAATTTCTCATGCTGTTTTGTTGGTAACGCGCCACTTTATGTTGGCCACACTGCAATCAGGACCGTGAACAAAGAGGGGGTTTTGGGAGTTCAACCCCCCCCCCCCATAAACAAATTAAAATTTGTTTTTCATCAAAAACAATCGTTTGAAGGAAATTTTTTTATTGTAACTAAAATAATAAAAAAATAACTTAAAATACTTCGACCCCCCCCCAACATGAATTCTTGCGCACGGCCATGTATCAATATTGTTCTTAAGATAACGCATGTATTTTAAATTCTTAAAAAATTATTCATTTATAATACGTAAATACAATAGCAATTCAGCATATCAAATGAATTTTATTACAATCAAATTTACGTTTCTTCATTATAAATTTAATATCTCAAATATTAATCCTCTTATTCATAATTTAAATAAAGTTTGACAAATGGAAATTCTTTTTTTTTTGTAGGAAGTACGGTAAATCTAATTTGGGAAAGAGGAAGAGAATACAAGGTGTAATTTTTAGTACGAAGAGAATATAGATTTATTTTCCATTGCCAATTTATTAAATTGAACAAATTCTTCTGTAAAATATTTGAAATTCATACAAATGATGTTTGAGTATGTAGGGAATCGAATGCTGTCCGGTTTGCTGAACGGAATATTGTTGAAGGAGCTTGTAATTTGATTCCCTTACCTGAAACATAAAGAAATTTTACTGTAAGAGAGGAATTCTTGACTAATTTCGCAAATTAGTTTAATATCTAGAAAAGAACCTACAACTTGTTGGTTTCAAGTTTATCTTCTTAACAAAGAAACAAATTAATTATTGTGAGCAAAAATACGACTTTTTGCAAGTCTTAAAATTAAGAAATCAAACGTATCCACGTGTAGATTTTTTAAATCCAAAGAAAGCAGATTTTCTTGTTTAAAGTGGAATCAAATATAGCTAATTATTTTTAGAATTTTAGAAAATATAACATTTTTTACATTTCCGTGTCTAAAATTAATTGCAGGAATCTGGTATAGCCACGTGTGAAATTTGCACAGATAAAAAAAATTTAAGTATATTGAAACCAAACATTTTAAAATCATTGGAAATTGAAGGAAACAATTCTTATGGTTTAATTAAAAGATGATTTACTATAGTTCTAGACATAAACTTAATATTACATAGTGCAACCAAGAGATCATTTTTTTAGAGAAAGTATGAGTTCTTTTTACTCAAACTGAGACTTGAGTTATTTTAATTAAAAAAAACTATTCTCCTTTACTTTTACACATATTTAAATTACAATTTTATATAGCACATCCACGTGTCAAATTTAATAATCAGATTATAGAAATGACGCGAAAATCTTAACCTCAAATTTTAACACCACGTGCAAAATGGTTTAGGAACTTCAAAAAAATACTATTACAACGATTCTAACAGAGTTTAAGCTCTAGAAACTCTCAAAAAATGTACAAATTGATATGAAGACATAAAAATTGTACTTACAGAAGAGAAGTTGGTATCTACTTGGACCTCGCACGCATCTTCCTCCTCTTGCGCTTTAGCCTTCGCATCCTCTTTTTACGCCACTGTAATAATAAAAAGAATATTTATTAATTAAGGTTTAACTAAACTCACAAAACGGTCACGTGCAAAATATGTACAGTACTGTCATGTTTACAAAGGCACAAAGCAATATAGAAAAATATATAATTAAACAGTAAAAAACGTTAGAAATCTAGTTATATGATAATTATTTATAATTTGATGCATTTTGGAAACTATATTGTAATGAAATATAAGCATGAAGCGAACATGAAGTTGGGCTGTTAGATTGCAACAAACTTTCCGGTACGCGGTTTTTTCAAGTATCGATAAAAACCAAAATAATGAAAAATATATTTTGAAAATATAAGCAAACTCAATAACGTACCTTTGCTCTCATCTTTGAGGTTTAGAGAAAACTAGATCGCTCTAGTAGTCTCCGATGTCGATGGATTTCAGACCCGTGAAGATCTTGAAAGTCCGTTCGTGTCTGAAACCAATATGGAAGAGAGATCTAAAGTCATTCCGGAAACTAAGTCTCTCTCCCTACTTTTTGGTTACTCTATCAGCTGTCGGTAACATCGCATTAAAATGAACTTCCGGTTCATTTCCCGTTCTGACGAGTCTTACATCCTCACACATTTGCTAATTTTACGTTGTAAACAAACAAATCATACTCAAAATCTGGATAATATTTTTAAATGTACTAAATTTTGTACTATAAATCATTTTATAACGTTTTATAGGAAGAAAATAAAAGAAAACTTATTATTCAGATTTTGGAATTTGAATCCGGCGATACTTGGCGCCATAATCTGATCATATGTTCGGTTCCTTTACACGTTCCTTTGTTTTCCCGCTTTTAAAGGGACAGAATTGTTGTGGCGCGCAACAGTTATTGCAAGTGCAAGCATGTCAAGCAGCAGTTGGTGAGAGTTGTAACGTAATTTGTAATAATTTGCTATCGTTTTTTATATTATTTATCCGATTCGTGATAGATACGATTACAAAGTTAAACAAATTCAACAGTAAAAATAGTGTATCAGTGTGTTCTTTTATATCAAAGGAAGTAATTCTCTATTCAATATGACGAGTGTCCAAAGGACGATTCCGTTTAACGTCAGGAAGAAATGTTCCTTTTATGCCTCGAAAGAAAATACTCCAACAAAAGAATGTTTTACTAATGCAACGCTTAGGAGCAATCCGAATTTAACGTATACACCCACGACTAAAAAATTAATGGTTTTGAGTAGCAGTGAATCTGAATCAGATTCAGAGTCAGAAAATGTTGGCAAGAAATGCTACAAAGCAGAAGCTAAAGCCCTTCCTAGGACACCAAAAACGAGTCGTAAATCTAGAATTGACGGTGAGTTAATAATTTTATTATGCTCTATTATTATATGTTTATTTTGTCGAGTGTTTCAAACACCTTTAATTGAAGATGAATGTACAATATGTTTATAATAGTATCTTTTAATACTATAGTACCTTTTAATATTTTTTAGATACGGACGCATCTCCTCCAAAACAGAGAAGGCATATATCACCTGCAACTCCATCGACGCTCATGAACCATCTTAATTTAGCATCCCCTAAAAAGAGGACCCTAACTCCCAAAACCTTATTTACTCCGAATAAATACTGCGATGCTCGGAAAGCTTTGCACAGTTCAACTCCTGAAAGTTTGCCTGGAAGAGAAGCAGAATTATTGCAACTAGAAAATTTTATTCATGAGCACTTGAGTAAAAAATCTTCAGGTTCCCTTTATGTTTCTGGGCCACCGGGAACCGGGAAAACCGCTTCTTTATCCACCATTATGGCAAAGCCTGAATACACTTCCTCTTTTAGAATTGTTTATATCAATTGCACAGCTATGAAATCAGCTAGTGCAATATATTCAAAAATTATCCAAGAATTACAGTTGCCTGTATCAAAGTCCTCCAAAAACAGTAAAGCTATCATAGAAAAGTACTTGCTGACTGCACACAAGATGGTACTCTTGGTTTTAGATGAAATTGATCAATTGGAGACTAAGAATCAATCAGTTTTGTATTCGATTTTTGAATGGCCATCGAAACCAAAGTCTAAGTTGATTTTAATCGGCATAGCCAATTCTTTAGATTTAACAGATAGAATGCTTCCAAGATTGAATGCGAAATGCGAATTAAAGCCGAAGTTATTGCATTTCGCTTCTTACTCAAAGCAGCAGATAGAGAATATTATCATAGAAAGACTTAAAGAAGCAAACGTAACGGACGTTTTTGCTCCGAATGCTATTAAGTTATTGGCTGGAAAAGTTGCTGCAGTTTCGGGGGATATTAGGAGGGCTTTGGATATTAGTAGGAGAGTTATTGAACTTACGGAGTCTCAAAAAATTCTACAGCCTACAAATGATAATGGTGAGATTTTTGTTCATTACGTATTCATTTAGTTTTTAATTCAGATTTCTTAATTTTTCTTACATACTTTTACATTTTTGTTTCCCTTACCTCATGATTGTGAAAGATTCCTATGTAAGTCACTGGCCTCATTCTTGGTGAAACTTTATTGCAACGTATTCCATATTAATTGATGATTCAGCAACAACTATGCTAAATTTTAATATTGCACTTTTTTTTAGACTACATATTTTATTTATTTTTATTAGGTAGTATTTTGAACTAAAAAATATTCTCCTTTTTCACAGAAGCAAATACAGAGGTAAAACTAAATTCAATAGACAAAGCAGCTGACATGAAAGATGTTCTTGCGGTTTTGAATCAAGTTTACGGTGGTACTCAGGCCATGACTGATGATTACAGTTTTCCACTTCAACAGAAGTTGGTACTTTGTTCGTTAATTCTGATTTTAAACAATGGCAAAAGTAAGGACGTTACTGTTGCAAAGGTAAATATAAGGCACACATTTTTCGAAAAACTAAATTTTTTGAACAATATATATATAAATAAATAATGCTTATAAATGCATTTTGCTAACGGAGATTTTTTATTTTTTAGTTACACCAAGTCTACCATAAAGTTTGCAATAAACGGAACATAAACGCCGTCGACCTTTCGGAGTTCGTGGGATTGTGTTCATTGATAGAAACACGTGGAATTATGAAAGTCGTCACGAAAAAACAGATTCGATCATCAAAAGTAGTTTTAGAATGGGACCAAAAGGACGTAGAAGCGGAGTTAAAGGACAAAGTGTTAATGTCCGGCATTATAAATGATGTTTCGTGCTTATGTTAGTGTATTTAACTAATTTTTAAAGACTGCATAATGTTAAAATAACCCATTTTTTATCGTTGAAAACTTAGGTTAAGAAAGATTGACTGTTGAAGTAACATAGGTCTAATTTATTTAACTTTCTAGAATCTTGAATTGAATTATTCATGCTGTTAAATTTTTAACTTTATAACGAAAATATTAAGTTCTTCTCTACGACTGTTGGTTGCTTAAAAACTGTTGCTTAGGGAATTTTAAATTAATACATAAAAAGAGAATGTTTCAAATATTGCACGTTATGTACTGTGGAAACAGTTTTTTAAACGTGAGACTCAGTCAAACCTGTTCGGGAAATTCATATCAGAAGATGTTTAATAATAAGTTTTGTGAAAAATATAGGTTGTAAAAATATTTAAATTGTCCTTTTCATTTCGAATCCCTGCCTTTATTTTAACGAGTTTATAATAAATATGAATAAAGTTTTAAAGAATTTGGCAAAGAGAATAATAGGTGACAATTGCACCCAATTTTTAGATGTGTAATAAATATTTAGTTAAAAATATTAGAAGAATATCTTGGAAGAAATTTCTTTATTCTGAACTAGATTTGTACGCTCAAATTTGAAAATCGCGCCAAATATAGCAGCATTTAAGATACTGCGCATGCGTGAATTGATTGTTGAGTGTATGCATGTGTGTGAATGTGATGAGTTGATTCAGTGTGAGTGTGTAGTTTACAGAGCTTATAGAAAAAGTGGATTATTAATCTTCGAAAATGTCTTCGGTTTTAGTGCCTGAAATACCAGCTCCTGGATTTTCCTTTGATTTGTGTCAAAGGTTCGTATATATAAAATTGTATCTACTAATTTAAAACCTTCAGAAACAACTAACATCACAGAAAATGACATTTTCAAAATGCATCACATAACCTATAAAGTGCGAATACTGCTGTGTCACTTTTTAATAAAAGGATCTAAAAGACCTTTATCTACTGAAAATCTACAAAAAATAATACAAACTTGAAAATTATACTTTATTTGTGACATTTTTATAATCACAAATATTTATAATTCTTAGGAATAAATGCAGTGCAAAATTTAACCGAAAACTTGTTTTCAGATGACACTACAAGTTTCAGTTATATTATATCGAAATCCTTTCTATGCCTTTTTGTTGTGAATTCAATCCTTTAACTTGATAACACAATTGAATTATTAATTGTTTATATTTTTTTGGAGACTGTTTTGAATATATTAACTCGAAATTTTAAGTTTTCCGAAATAGTATTTATACGTTAATATATAATATAATTGTTTAATTTTACAGAAATGCTCTACTTTCAAAGAAAGGACTGCAATTGCCAAAGGCACAGAAAACAGGTACAACGATTGCCGGACTAGTTTTCAAGGATGGTGTCATTTTGGGCGCTGATACGAGAGCCACTGAGGATACTATTGTAGCCGATAAAAATTCCGAGAAAATCCATTATCTTGCTCAACATATTTAGTACGTTTTATCAAGGAATGCTTTAAATTGAAAGTGAAATGAAAAGGCTATCAATAAATTATTTAACATTTTTCAGTTGTTGCGGAGCTGGAACTGCTGCTGACACAGAAATGACAACCCAAATGATTTCCAGTCAGTTAGAATTGCATCGTTTAAATACTGGTCGCCTTGTGCCAGTGCAAACTGCAAACAATATGCTTTGTCAAATGCTGTTCCGTTATCAAGGACACATCGGTGCAGCATTAGTATTGGGTGGTGTTGATCTGAAAGGACCAAAAATTTTCTGCATCTATCCTCATGGATCCTCAGAAAGTTTGCAATACACTACGATGGGTTCTGGATCTTTGGCTGCAATGGCTGTCTTTGAAAGCAGATGGAAGCCTGGTTTAACGGTAAGCAAGGATTTTACAAAATTTCAAATGTTTGGGAGATCATTTAACATTTTTCAAATTATATATAACCATTAAAAAATATTGGAATGCAGGAAGAAGAAGGAAAATTGCTGATGGCTGATGCAATTCGTGCTGGAGTCTTTAACGATTTGGGTTCAGGAAACTCCATCGATATGTGTGTGATTCGTAAGGGATCCACGGAATATATTCGTCCATACGAGATAGCTAGCACAAAGGGAGTACGACAAGAATCTTATCGCTACAAACGCGGTACCACTGCAATTCTCAGCAAGATCGAGCGACCGATCGTGATCGAAGAGGAAATCGTTCGTAGAGTAGACTCTGACTCAATGGATACCTCGTCTTAAGCTAATTTCATTTTTATATTGAATTCTAATAAAATTTGAAGGTACGAATAAATCTGTAAGTTTTCGCAGGCTTTTCTGGTTTAAACTTAATGGTTTTTTACAATCGTCTTAATAAAATCTTCTTTAATAGCTCTATTTTAATAAATTCTCTGAAATTCTTACAATAATCGAATTACAAAAGTTAGTAAAATTAAAAGAGACCAGCTGTTTGCTTAAGTCGTTGTCTTCTCCAGGCTGGAAGTTTTTCAAACTCAGCAGGTTCCATCTTGAAAACTGCCATAAAGTCGTCGAAAGTTAAATGCATTTCTTTTCTTGAAACATCGACTTCATTTGGAAGATTTTCTGGTTCACTTTTTAAAATTTTAAGGGGATATTTTACATAACTATCGAAGTTGGTGATAAGTTTGATTGATAGGGTATTGTTTATCGTTGGTTCTTTGTCTTCTAGAGAAGAACGCAGTTCTTCAAAAGACTGATATTCGCGTAAGTGGTTATGATTCCAGTTCTCAAAGAGTCCTACAAAAGTCGGTGGTTCCAGACCTATGAAAAAGAAAGCAAATAATTCTATAGATTTAATTCTAATCGATATTACGACAAAACAAAATTGATTTCAATTAAAACCTTGTTGAATTATCGAAATAGCTGTGTTACGATCTCGACCAGCAGGATGTGTGTATAGAAATACTTTTCCTTTCTCCACACAATCCTTGAAGGATCTAACCCCAGAGAATTTTCCAACCCAAATCCAAATCACGCTTCCAGCGTCTAGTAACCAAATTGCTTCAGGAAGAAGAGAACTCTGGGTGAATCCAAGAATTTCCTCTCCAATGAAAAATTCTTGTTGAACGCGACATTGATAAAGATGCTTCTCTTTCTCTTCTTCCTCTTCAACGAATTCGGTTCCGTAATCTCCTCGACCTAAATAAATGCAAAATGCTAAATTAGTTTCGATAATTAAATTCTTGCTTAGGATTTTACGGTATTTTTTATTTTTCGATAGTTCTTTGTGTTACCTCCTAATTGTGACCAAAAGTCGTCATCTTCTTTTCCTTCTGGAACAAGAGGAGCGATAGGAGGTGCCAATCTTCTGGAAGCCTCCCTCGCATCTCCAGTACTCCTACTTCCACACCAGACCATTGGTGAATTCGAAAATAAAACGAAAACCCCACTGGAATCCAAACTACTTGCTCTCAGGGACCGTTCAACTGCTTTGGAAGTGTAGGGAGTAGATCCAAAAACTCTGACTAAGTATTTGCTCGGCGCTAATAAAAAAATTTCTCTTCAGTTTCCAATGATTCAAATGTACTCTGTATAATGAAAATTTTAAGAGACTTACGAGTATTCCTATGCTGTCCTGTAAGAATCGTCAGTTTTCCTTTATAGATTTGTAACAAGTGAGGTGGTTCGTTTCCTTGAGAAGCTTTTACTAATTGTGCAGGAACTTCTTCAGCAATTCTGCAAGCAGATTCTAAAGCTGTTTCTCTATCTCCACACGAGGAATGAGCACCCTCCCAACAATAAACCTGAAATTTAATTATAATTATAATCTTATTTCTACTTGTTTAAATATTCAAACTTACAATTACTCTGCTTCTGCGGCCGTATCCGTATTTGTAGCGCATTACATAACACGTTTCAGCATAATAGATTCCTATGTCTTCTACCTAAATTAACAAGAAAATTTCGTCAGGGCTTTTAACTTTTGGGAAAACGATTTTTCCTTACAGCTTGTATGTAATTATTAAATTCTCACTTCTATCATTCCCTGTTGCTGATTAATTCTCCAAAGAGTTTTTTCTCCAGATCCATCATCAACAAGTTGGCACTCTGCAGCCATCCTGGGTCTTTCGCTCATGTATTCCGGTTCAAAACAAGAAGGCAGAGTGAGAGGTCTGGCTTTTCCTTGACCCCAGCCTCTGACCAGTGTCTTCATTTCCAAAGGCTCCTGAGCTTCAATCGCCCTTGTAACAGGCACATTTGCACTATAATCTTTCTTTTTAACAAATCCCCTTGCATTTCTGACTGCCTCGAGTTTTTCCCTTGCATTTACGTTTTTTCCCACCCAAGCCCAGATACCAATTTCACCTCTGTCGATGAGGAAGACCGAGTCAGATGAGAAGTCTCTACGAAATATGGGCCCCGCCTTCAGTTCTGCTACTTTATATTTTCCTGTTTGTTCACTGCATCTGTATAATTTTACTGGACTTGGTAGAGGAGGAGGTTGACGATTTTCGGGAACTACGTTCCTATTTGCTAAGTTTAGTACATCGTTAAGAAGCTTTCTGACCTCTCCTGGCAAAGTTCTCTCATAGCCATCTTCGATTATGAAAACTTTTGCCCCCTTTTCTTTTCTTGTTTTTAAAATTGTGACTGCGTGCCTTTTGTGAAGGATTTCCGCTTTGGAACCAAGCCAAAGGAAGACAATGTCTCTGTTGTAGAAATGAAGTTTAATTTATTATCTTAAGTATAATGGTATTTAAATAATCTTGAAAATTCTTTTCTAGGTGTTAGTTTTTGTTTTCTGAACACTGTCAGAATTCAAATGAGTTTTGTGATAAGTTTAAATATTGTTTGCTACCTGGAATGCAAATCGATTAGAATAACGTCGCGTGATGTAAAGTTGCTCCAGCTAAGACCATCCAACTCGGTGACGATTGGTACCGTTAAGCCAATAACTTTATGTAAAGTGCAGGCAGGTTGTTCAAGATGAAGATTTTGCACGATGAGTTGATCTCGGAAGTAAGCTAAAAATCTGGGACTTTCGCGACCCTGAGCCTCCCTTGAAAGTATCGTCGCTGATATTTGAGAATCGAGTTCTGCAGCTCGAAGTGCTGCTGCACCTGACATTGTTGAATCGCATTTCGATCCAATCCAAAAATGAATAGCTCGTACTACTGTGCTTTCTTTTACCTCTTTTTCCTATTATTATTTCAATACATTTAGTTTTTTTTTTTGAAATCGTTAAATTGTAAAATTGAAAGTAACTTAAATTTTTGTTTTAAACAGATAGAAATTTAAACTACTTACCGGTATTCCTGGATAAGGAAGTGGACCATCTTTGGAAGAAATTGTGTAAATAACGTACGCTGATTCAGAAAGGAAGATACCAATTTTCCCTTTACGAATAGAGATAGCTCGCAGCCCCTGAATGAGTAATTGAAATTGATATTTTAATTCAATGAATCAATTTTCTTGTGGATGATACTCAAAGAAGAAAAAGAAAGAAGCACTAAAAGCTTACCTCTATTTTCCAAACACAAAATGTAGTTGTATTTTTGGGAATACTTTTAAAAACATCGCTCCCAGAATCATCTGAACAGCTACTTGCGTCATCCTGAAGTAGAAAAATTTTTTGTTTCAAGATTGCAATCACAAAATAGTACATTTTTTAAATCTCGCAAACATCAAGTACTTAAATCGCACGAAGCTGCTTTCACAATGATGAAGTGAAATTAAACCGAGAAGGCCACTGATTATGATTTATCTCTTTACTACTATAATTCGATATCGGAAATGGGCATTATAGTAGAAATTACCTGTAGTAAACGTAAAATTTTCCACCATAACAAGATTTGATTTAAAAACTGCGATACTGAACCACTTGAAATAACTCTATAATCGCTATAATAGAATTTAAGATTCTTAAATTTGAAAATAAGGAAATTAATTATTACCTTAGCAAACGTTATAGTCATTTTCTTTTAAAATTTATATTTTTAAAAATGTTTGTTGAAAAAGATAAAAGTTTAAGATATAACTTTTGGAAACATATTCTTCACACGTAATATTCACACTGGATATAAAATATTCTTGTACTCAATTAAAATTACGCCAGTTGCGGTTTTGGTATATCTTTTACTTATGGTTGGCTGAGGGAAACTGGTAAACTGGTTCTTATAGTTCAAGTGTGGTGTGAAGCAAAACGAAAAAAAACTGCGGCCTTAATATTGCACACTAGCTCTTTTACAATAGACACCGATATACACTTTGTGAGAGAAACAATCTCTAATTTTACATCACAATCAAATAATTACGCGCGAACCTTGTATTATACATTGTCTAGGTTTCGCAGGAGGAAGTCGACAATATTTCTCTACCCACAATGCCATTTCCATTCAAAGCTGTTTACGAAAGGAGAAAACACGGGTACACTTCACGCTGATGAATTTTAAACAGTTTTGGCTCAATTGTGGAAAAATCATTTCCATTGTTTACAGTCATTCCTGTCCCTCATTTTCATATACAGATTCATCGCTGTCCACTTAAAAAACTAAGTAATAATTGAGACATTTTCAAATTTGTTACGCTCTAGAAATTTTACGATCTTAATACTAATTTCATAATAGTTTTTAAATTGAAAAATTGGTTCGAACTAGTTTTTCATACAGCTTAATAATTTATTTTTTAAATAAATTATTATTTAAACATTTAAAATAAATGTATGATTCATGGTAATATGTTTTAGTAATCCTTTAATGGTATTAATTAACTTTGACTGTTTCAGAAATGAAGGAATTCGAGAGATTTTGAAAAAGTTGGACTAGTTTTTATTAAAATGAAAAATTAAGTTGAATAATAATGAGGTCGTGATAAACTCACCCTCTTTGAGAAACCCATTCTTTTGTAATTAATCCAGAAGAGTCATTTAAATGTAAATTTTAGTTAAAAATCGTGGAGCTTCAGAAAGAGCGTGTAACTGTTGGAGAAGAACTGATATGTTTCAGTTTAAAAAAGAAACCATACCTATGCAGACTCGTCCGGAAGTGGGCCCGGAACTCCAGGCGGCCACCCGTGACCAACGGGCACCTCATGAATACACACAAACTATGCGGGCACTCATATTACTCGTTATCTAACACACCTGCTCTCTCCTATTGGAAGACAATAACCGTGACTATGAATTCAAAGGAATAAGAAAAAGAGTGCTTGATCCTATCACTAAACTTGTTTTAGACATACCAAGCAAGCTCATTTATACTCCTAATTAGGTCAAAATTGCAATTTTATTAATGTAAGCGTCCCTGAGAAACGTTTTATTAATATTATTCATTATAATATTTCAGTCAATAACAGGATTGATACTGAACCTGTTGAACCCTCATTTTTAAATTACAAACTTTTAAATCTAGATTGTAGGATTTATTGAAAAAAACCAGATAGAGCAGTGATTGGTCAAAGATACCGATTTTTTAAAATATATATTTTAAGTTCTCAAATTTTGTTTAATGCTTTAAAAGAAGGAAACATGTTACAAAAATTCTCATAATGTGAAAAATATATTTGTTTATTAAAAAACAATATACATGTTCTATCTATTCTATTTAAATTAAAATCAATTAAAATGAAATAGAAGCTTTTGATCTCTTGATTCATTTATTGTTTGCATCAGAGAATGAAGTTCCACGAACGTAGTAATTTTGGTTGGATTTTGTTATATTGACACAAGAATGCATAAAAAACTTGTCAAATTAAAATGACATCTGTAGCTGATTTAACAGTAAATAATATGCACATAAAAAATCTGACTTTTGCCAAATTAACTCGCATAATGGATTGGAGGGACGAAGAAATTTACCAGTCGAATGGTAGAACATAATCATTACAATCTATGTTAAAGAGAATGTTAACAATCAAAACATTATTTTTTTACAGTTGATAGTTTTCCAAGAGAAGAAGAAAAAGGTCTCGCAAAATCTAAAAGTTATTTGAATCTTCCTGGATTAGATCGTGATGATATCCACTCTGAAAGAATTAAGGTTTATTAACACTAACTTTAAATGATTTAAAATAGTTTTGTATTTGAAATGAACTGGTAAAACTTTCCATTTCTACTATATCTAGTCGTGAAGTTTTTTTTTTGTTAAATATAAGGAATCCATGTGCCTCACATCTGCTTTTAAAAGTTTAAAACTTGACGCCAAAATAAATCATGATACGCATAGAAGTTCCTCTCCTCAAACGAAAGATGCAACAAATTCACATTTTAAGTATAACATTGAAGCAAAATCTCACATTTGTGGATTTCGAAAACATGAAAAATATTCTTATCAATTAGTTTTTCAAGAACCAGACATTTTGAATTACCAGGTATATATTTACATGATATTTTGATGTTTTGATGGTAATTGATTATATTTATATCTTAAATGAAAATAATTATTTACTGATTAATAGGGTACGTTGAATTCACCAGAGAATGTGGCTTTCTGTTGGAAAAAAGATTCTCGAATGTGGCTTTGGAAATCTTTTCGTTATGCTCGTAGGAAAAAGAACCGACTTAACGGTTGTAAACACCGAGGAAGTCCTTCAGAAAGAAATAATTGAATCCACTATGAATCTCTTACCTTATAATTTTTTCGCGTTTTTTAAACTTTTTAAAAAATTTTATAAATGCCAGTAATAGAAATTGACTTTGATACGAAATTAAAGAAAAACTTATTTTCATATGATTTTTAACAGTTTTTATTTTTACAATTTGTATTCACATTAAATTATATATTAATCTAATCTTGTGTCTTTCTTTTCAAAAAAAAAAGCTTTGTGTAAAATTTGTATAATGCATCTTCAAACACAGATACAAAAAACGGAGTTCTTTTTATAGATCAAGGAATAAATACACAACATATCTGCTGTAAAACTTATTCAAATTCTTGAAATGTCATTTTCAAATGCAAATTCTACTTGCGATATTAAAAAAAATCTCAAAGTCTGAACTAATTAACTTAATAATTATTATTAGTTTCATATAATAACAACCATACCAAAATTTAAAAGATTCGTTTTTCAAAAGTTATTTGAATTGACCTTTTATCCACAAGTCTCAGCTGCTTTGAAATCCTCTTTCTCCTCAGTCAATTCTCCCGTTTCAAATCGAGCGAAATCCAAGATTTCCGTTTGCGAATCAATTAGAAGTTGCTGAACAGTCAAACTGGGATCAAGAAGAAATTCCTGATATATCATTACACTCTCATCATCATTTCCACTTTCGTTTGGCTGATCAACAGCGGGATCGCCAATTTTGTTAGGATTCATACCTGAAAATATACTCTACATTAAATTGTTCCATTCTCTTTAAATAATTTTGGAAAATAAAATTCTCACCAATAATATGTTGACACAGTTGCATTCCAAGTTGTTCATTTTGCTGGCCAGTTCTGAAAGCCACTAAAGATCCATACCTCCCAAAAGAAACGGGAACTGGATTAATCGGAGCTGGATGAGTGCAACCAGCTAATGTCACATCTGGACTAACACTCATGCACAAAGCTCGCTTGACACCGATATTTTCACCCACAGTACCGATTGTCAATGCAGCATGATCAGCGATGGGCATGCCATCGTGTGCTGGAATTTGTTTAAGAACGTCTGCATCTAAAATTGTTTTGTTGATAGCATTATCCTTTGGGAGAGTTAAAGCGTGTTGTAAAACTGCTGTGGCTACGGTGTCTGCTAAACCATGGAAATATTTATTTCGTGCAACAAAGTCTGTCTCGCAGTTTATTTCCACGAGAGCCCCATGACATTTGTCTACGATTACTGCTATCAGACCTTGGCTCGTACTTCTGCCTTGGAGCTTTTGTGCTTTGGACCAGCCTAGAGCTTGGGCTTGCTCTTTTAGCCAAATTTCAGCCTGGAAATAGAGAAAATAGCAAATTCATAATCAATTTCACTATCATTCATTTAGAAATAAATATATTTACTCAAGTATTAATGAATCTATTCGATGTTGATATTAATTCTCAATAAATTGATAAAAATAAGTGATTATTTATTATTTATAATTGTACCTTGTCTAAATCATTCTGATGTAACTCCAACGCCTTTTTACAATTAGAAAACGTGTATCCAGTCTTTTTGCGAAGTTTAGCAAGAAGCGATTTGTTTGACGGGTTTGACGCTTGCCAAAGAATATTGTTTGTATGAACGTATCGAATTAGTTTACTGGAAATCATCTGTAAAATAGAAAATTCATTCGTGATTTTCATGTAGACATAAATCAAACAATCATTTATTTATTTGCAACTATTTTGCAAAAGACAAAACATAACCCCAAATATATTTCTGCCATGACATAAAAGAAGGAAATGCTCACAAAAGCAAAGAAGAATTAATTAAAAATTCAAGGAAAATTTAGCACAGGTACATCGGAATTATTTAGCAAACTTGTTAATCCTTAAAATATAGTTTTTTCTTTGTGAATCGATAAATTATACGTTGCCTAGAAACTACAGTCAATTGCGATTCCCGCATTCTCATTTCTCCTTGAATTTTTCGAGTTGATTTGAGTAAAAAGAACCCTTTTTTTTATTAAGGTAAGAAAGAAAATATATTTGAAAATGCTAGGAAGGGAGATTTCTTTACCAAATATGGTTTTTTAAATATAAATTGGTGTAAATTGGTGCACCTCAGGTACTCACGTTTGAAAGATGGTAAAGTCGTAACCGGCCTATAAGTTTATATTCCCTGGGTTTTCAGCACAGGTAATGAAATTTCATTAGTCACAAGGTAATAGTTTTGAGACGTACAAGAATAATTGTTTTTCGAGATGTTAATTAATCGAATTAAACCATTTACCCGGTTTTTAACCTATATTTTAACCCCAATCCAAATCATCCAAATTGATCAATTTCGACCACGTGACGTGCCACATTCCCGACATGCATTGCGCAGAAGCCGCGGAACCGTTTGAAATTGAATTTTCACTGACATTTCTTAAATATATGTTCTTTATTATAATATTCTTTTATTCCTTTAATTTCAGTTAAAATGAGACTTAGAAACTTAAAACTGAGACATTAAGCTTTGTTTTAATTGATTATTGAAATTACTGTTATTTTAGTTTATTAGTATAATCTGTTATTTATTTATAAATTTTGAACAAAAATGAAAACTAAATATTATAAAAATATTCTGAAGCTAATAACTAATTATATTTCTAGATATGTATTGCGATTGTATGGAAGAGGAAGAACGGCAGTCTCAAAAAATATTTAGAGCTCCCAAAAGACTTTCACAGGAATCAATAAAGCTGCCGAATATAATTGATACGAAAGTGGAACCACTTTTTAAATTTCCTGATGATTTATCCGAAGCTCGATCCTACAAAAGATTCAAAAGAAAGGATAAAAACTTTGATTTATTAAAGAAAAGGGAAAGCAAGATATCGTTAAAAGTTTCGTATACAGAACAGCGTTTGAGGAGAGAAGATTTTCGAAGACATCTGATTGAACTGATAGTAAGACCAGAACTTTCTGAAGATGGACTTGATAGTGGACATAAAGATGTCAATAGATACTACTCTTATATTCAAAATGGAATCGACACCATTCACGTTACTCCTCTGGAAGATAAAATAATAGCGAATATTTTGAATTTAATTCCCAAAGAATTTCGTAATCGATTTTTAGAATTCGTCGATGATTTATTAAAGGAAGTTGAGAGCGAATTCATTCTTACGATGAAAAAGTCCATTATCGAATTTGCAATGATGGATCCAGTTAAAAAAGATTTTTCTCAGGTTTCTGAAACAATTTAAAGATAAATAAATAATTCTAAAGAAAAAATACATAAATCTTTAAGGATGTTGGAGCCAAGTTCTAAACTAAATTCGATTTCTTCATTTTACTCAACAAATATTAAATTTAGAATTTCTTCCCTTTGTAGAATTAATCAACTTTTAACTAGAATTATGCGTACAGAGCGAAAAAAATATCTAATTCTATATTTTTAAAGTAAAATCAAAATATTCAATTTTGAACTTAGATTTTCAATTCTTCATTTTATGCAAAAAGTATCGACATTAAATATTTTTTCGCTCTGCATGCAGTCTTATATTTGAAGACAGATTAGTGCTACAGAGCGAAAAAATATTTATCTATAATTTTCGTTGAGTGAAATGGAGAATGGAGTTATGAGCTTAATACTTGGGTCCAACGCCCTCAAATCTTTTTTAATGTTAATCTTTATTCAATTCAGGTCAGTCTTACAAAAGAAAAAGCTGAGATTAAGAATTTCTTATGTCACAATATGAAAAGCTTTCAAGAGAGTCGAGTTAAGATGTATAAAAATTTGCATTTGATAAATCCGTCCATGAGACAGACTCTAGATAACTGGAGTCGCAATTATCGGTATGGCTCACTCAGCAATTTAAAAGAATATTTTATGCAATTTGAAACAATATTTTAATTTTTTTATAGGAATTTCCGCTTGATTGATATGGAAGAAATAAAGCAGCAGACTGAGAGCTGGAATTTGATGGATTTTCAAAATACAATCACCCATCAAATTAACGCTGCGAGAGGAAATCTTGTAAAGACCTGGTTCAGTGGTATTCAGAATATTTTTTTTATGGTAATTAGAAGGATTTAAACAATTTTGTTACTAAAATTCTTCAATATTGAGTTTTCCAGAAATTCGAGTTTTCGCAAAAATGGCACGCGAATTATTTCCAACGATTTTCATCTGGCCCATTAGCTCAGTTGGTTAGAGCGTCGTGCTAATAACGCGAAGGCCGCGGGTTCGATCCCCCCATGGGCCAAATTTTTTGTTCCCGCTTTAAATATAAATAATTATAAAATCACTTTCAAAAATATTTTTTACTGTTATTCTGTAATTAATAATTTGTTTTAATATTATACATTAATAACTCACTGATAAGAATAATTTATTTTTATTCTTTTAATATCTTTTAATATTTTAATATTTTATTTCTTTTAATATTTTACCTAAATTTACTATTTTTTGTACAGAATAATAAACGAAATCTCGTGCCAAGTCCTCTGGAAGAAAAGTTGTTTAAAAGATTTTACGACTGTGTGGGAAAGCTCATGGAATTTCAGCTTTTATCCGTCTGCAAGCATACGCTTAAGGACTTCATGCGATATATTAGTGAGACAAATGTAAGCCTGCATAACAAGTTTTTATTACTTTTTGCGACTTTCGAAATTAAAACTCTACTTCATACTTTCGGATTACTATAAAACTGCGTTAAACAATTTTTAAATTATTTAATGCTTATTTGAGCAATTATTCACATTTTAAAATCCCTTTTTAATTTTTAAGATAATAAATGAAGATATCAATTTTTTTTATGAAGCAATTATTTTATGAAGCAATTTGTTCCAGCTTTATATAAAAGCTTATAAAATTTAATGATTTACTGAAGTTTTATTTTAAACGATTTTAATACATTTTTAAAATCTCTGATAAATTATATACTAATTTTAGCACCTCAGAAATCGCAGTTTTAAGCTCAATATAATCGTTAAAGGGAAGGATCTATTGTTTGACCCTCCAACAAAAGACTTTGAAGATATCTTTTACAGTATCTTGGATGCTATTTGCAAAGCAGTTACAGGCTTTGACAGGCTTGAAAGTCAGCTTTACCTTGAATGGTTTGGCTCTCAAGTCTCACTTAAGGTGAGCTCAAATTTATATAATCACTCTTTAAAAGCAAGTCTATTTATTCCCAATGGTTTTGTGCATGTTTATGTCAGCCACAAGTTTCAATGGAAATTGTTGATAATTACAAAAGGGAAATCGCTTACATAATCAATGAAAAAAAAATTAAGCCCGAAGAGTGTCTGAATAAAATTCGCAGGTATCGATCTAAATTTAAAAAATATATACAGTTTTCATTATAATATTTTCTTAAATTTACTTTCTTAAATTTACTTTACAGATATGCTCAATTTTTCAATGATGAAGAACATGAAAGAGTCGAAAAATTTCTAGCTAATGAATCCAACAGTCTTGAAGATTATAAGGAAATAATTGAGCATTATCATAATTTGGCAAGTCAAATTCCGATTGAAATTGAAAAGACTGCTTTTATGGAATTTTTCGAAATCAGTTATAGAAGTTTTATTCAAACTGTCGTCAATAATGTGAAATCATTTAAAGATGCCTTGCTCAATCGCTTAGTTACTCAGTATCAAGCTAAAGCAAAGAAGTAAGTTAGTATTAAAGTCTAGGGTAGAAAGAAAACAGAGACCTTTATGATTTCTTTAGGGACTTCTAATAATACTTTTGTAACTCCCCTATGAAAAAGTGTTGGAGAAGAATATCAAACGATTGCTGATCGAGCGTTGAGTGCTCCCGCAAACACTGCTGAATTGATGGAGCTCATCGATTATATGAAAAAGGTGGAGGAGTTTTCCTTAAAGCAGTTGGAAAGCAAACTCCAGGATATTATCGAGATTGTAGAGTTTTTGTCTGAATACTGGCTGCTCACGGAAGAAGAGATAGCGATCAATAACAACGCATTTCAGTGGTACCACAAAGTACCTCAAATTTTAGAAGATAATAGGATCATCATCGAGAATAAAACACAAGAGTTCCAGGATGCTCTTAAAAGTAATTACCCGAGTTTTGCAGAAATTAATATAACTGGAATAGCATATCTTGTGAATAGCATAACTTATGAATAGAATAACTTATGAATAGTATATCATGAATAGAATATCTAATCTTTTTCAATGATCTTCTATTTCTTCAGTTAGGTACCAACGATTTGAAGAAGAGCTAGAATTCTATGCAAAACAAGTGGAAGAAATTCAATACTGGGGCGACATGGAGGAGATAATGCGTTATCAAAAAAAGGCACAGACTTTGGAAGACAAGTTGATCATCGCTATGGAGAAAATAGACAAATTTAATGAAGAAGAAATGGCCTTTAGGTGGGAAACGACCCAGTACCCGATGCGAAAGAAAATAGCAGATCGTTTAGTGCCTTTTAAAAAATTGTTTGATGCTGGGTGTGATTTCTTGATGAAACATGAGAAGTGGATAAATTCTCGAATTGGGATTTTTAATCCAGAGGACATAGATAATGATGCATCTGTGGCTTACAGGTTGATTTTAATTAACATGTGATAATTAAATCTGTTAATATCGAGTATCTAATAATATCAAATATTCTTTCAGAACTCTCTTCAAATTAGAAAAAACGATTCAGGAAACGGAATCTAAGAAACTTGCTCAGACTGTAAGGGAGAAGATAGAGGATTTTAGAGATCATATACCAGTGGTGATGACTTTAGGTAATCCGGGAATGAAGAAACGACACTGGGAACAAATTTCAGAAATCGTTGGCTTTCCAATCAAAGTTGATGCTGATCTGACTCTTGGAAAGGTTTTAAATATGAATCTTGATCAGTATGTAGATCAATTCGAAAGTATTTCAGAAGGTGCTAGTAAAGAAAGCACTTTAGAGAAAAGTATAGATAAGATGCATAAGGATTGGGTGGATATGGCTTTCACTGTGAATCCTTACAAAGATACTGGAACTTATGTTGTCGCTGGAGTTGATGACATTCAAGTCTTGCTTGATGATCACATCACCAAAGCTGTTACTATGAAGAACTCTGCTTACATAAAACCATTCGAAGCTCAAATATTGTACGAATTAAATAGCAATTAAATAAGAATTGTAAGATATATTTATGTACCTCATGAAGCTACCTCTTTTCAGAAAATGGGAGAAGAAGTTGTATTTGCTTCAAGACATTTTAGATCAGTGGTTGATGGTTCAAGGTACCTGGATGTATTTGGAGCCAATTTTTTCTTCACCTGATATCCAGCAGCAAATGCCAGAAGAAGGTCGAAGGTTTAGTGCTGTTGATAAAACTTGGAGAGATATTATGAAAACTGTCCAGGCTGATCCGAGAGTGTTGTCTGTGGTAGAAATAGACAAGATGTTGGAAAGACTGAAGAAGAGTTTTGGCTTGTTGGAATTGATACAGAAAGGGTTGAATGAGTACTTGGAGAAGAAGAGACTCTTCTTCCCGAGATTCTTCTTCCTCTCTAATGATGAGTTGCTTGAAATCTTATCTGAAACAAAAGACCCAACTCGGTAAAGATTTTACTTCACAGCTTCCGAATGTCCAATTTCCTGAGATTGAACTACTAATCCCTGATTTTCAGAGTGCAACCACACCTGAAGAAGTGCTTCGAGGGAATAGCGAAGCTAACTTTCGATGATGACTTGATGGTCCATGCTATGAAGTCTGCTGAAGGTGAAGTTGTTGAATTAGTTGATGTGATATCGACAGCAGCTGCAAGGGGTCAGGTTGAAAAATGGCTCGTGGAATTGGAAACTGATATGCGAAAGAGCATTCGTCAAAAGGTTTTCTTGGCCATCCAAGCTTACCCAACAAAAGAAAGAACTTCTTGGGTTCTAGAATGGCCAGGACAAACTGTACTCTGTGTTAATCAATTGTACTGGACTCAGCAAATTGAAGAGGCTATGATGAGCGAAGATGATCCTTCTGGGGCTCTGCGGAGATACCTAGATCAGAGTCAAAAGGAACTGAATGACATTATTCTGATCATCAGAGGGAAACTGTCTAAACAAAATCGTATTACTTTAGGTAAATGAACTCCATCAAAATAATCAACTTCATCACATTCTCTCTTTAAGAATTTTTATTTAATACTCTCTTTATTGATAGAGGCTTTAGTGACTCTGGATGTTCATGGAAAGGATGTACTAACAGATCTTGTAAAAGAGGATGTTACGAGCAATAATGACTTCAAGTGGCTTTGTCAACTCAGATACTACTGGCAGGTATGATAAACTACTATTATTAGCTCTGTTAATTCTATTAGTTCTATTCTATTCTATTGCTTATAAATAAATTGAAGAATCTCTGCTAATACGAATTAATTACTTTAGCAAGAGAACATGTTTACTTACATGATCAACTCCTTCCTACGATATGGATACGAGTACTTAGGTAATACAGGAAGGCTGGTGATAACTCCCCTAACAGATCGTTGCTATCGCACCTTATTTGGAGCCCTAAGTCTTCACCTGGGTGGAGCTCCAGAAGGACCAGCTGGAACAGGAAAAACCGAAACGACCAAAGATCTTGCAAAAGCTATGGCGAAGCAATGTGTCGTCTTCAATTGTTCAGACGGTCTAGACTACATCGCTCTGGGAAAGTTCTTCAAAGGTCTAGCATCGTGTGGCGCCTGGTCCTGTTTTGATGAATTCAACAGAATAGACCTGGAAGTACTCTCAGTTGTAGCTCAGCAAATCCTCACAATTCAACGAGGCATAAATTCCGGAGCTGAAAAATTGCTCTTTGAGGGCACTGAAATTGTTCTCGACCCCTCTTGTGCAGTCTTCATCACTATGAATCCAGGATATGCTGGAAGATCCGAATTGCCCGACAACTTAAAAGCACTTTTTAGATCAGTAGCAATGATGGTTCCTGATTATGCCCTCATCTCTGAAAATATCCTTTACTCTTTTGGGTTTTACACTGGAAGATCTTTAGCTGTAAAGATTGTGACTGCTTATAAACTCTGCTCAGAGCAGTTGAGTAGTCAGTGTCATTATGATTATGGGATGAGAGCTGTAAAATCTGTCTTGACTGCGGCTGGTAATCTGAAACTGAAGTATCCCAATGAATCTGAAGATATTCTTCTGCTTAGAAGTATCAATGATGTGAACCTTCCAAAATTTCTGAACCAAGATTTGCCCCTCTTTCAAGGAATCGCTTCCGATCTTTTCCCTGGAGTCGTTCTTCCCGAACCTGATTACACTCATATTAATGCTTGCACTAGAGAAGCTTGTGCAAATGCTAATATTCAGTGCACGGATTATTTTCTGGAAAAGATACAACAAATTTACGAGATGATGATAGTCAGACATGGGTTTATGATAGTTGGTCTACCATTTGCTGGAAAGACATCAGCTTACAAGATGTTGGCTGATTGTTTAGCTATGCTGGAGGAGAGAGAACTGATGGATGAACATAAGGTTGAAATTACTGTTATTAATCCTAAGTCAATTACCATGGGTCAACTTTATGGAAACTTTGATCCAGCCTCCCATGAATGGAGCGATGGGGTCCTGGCGGTTAGTTATAGGGCTTTTGCAGTTTCTACAAATGAAAACAGGAAGTGGCTCATCTTTGATGGACCTGTTGACGCAGTCTGGATTGAAAATATGAACACTGTACTGGATGATAATAAAAAGCTGTGCCTGATGTCTGGGGAAATAATTCAGTTGGCTCCTACGACTAATTTGATATTTGAACCAATGGATTTGGAGGTATTCGAGATATTTTTGATAACGTGTCTTATATTCATTATCAATTTCAAGTTTTCATCATTTTTCTTGATGATTAGGTTGCTTCACCAGCGACAGTTTCAAGGTGTGGGATGATTTATATGGAACCAGTTTCACTAGGTTGGACTCCTCTTTTAGAATCCTGGATGAACACTCTGCCAGAGTTATTGAGTGACCATATCAAGTTTCACATCAAGGATATGTTTCTCAGATTCTGTCCTGCTCTTTTGACTCTAATCAGAAGATCAGGTGCTAAAGTGGGTATAAAATTCTACTCTTGAATTACTCTTGCAATCTAAAATTCTAAAAAAGACAATTTCAGGAAATGATATACATGCCCGATGCGAATTTAACTCGGTCAGTTATGCTTCTTCTCGACTGCTTCTTGGTTGAATTCAGGGATGAAAAATACCTACAGTCCCTCTCTGATTTGGAAATCAGGGCTCAGATTGAGGTGCGTAAAACTTTGACAACAAAAAAACTTCGATGACAATTGAATTTAATAAACTAATTCCAATTATTAACAGGGATCCTTCTTTTTTTCTTGCATCTGGGCTATGGGTGGAACCTTATTACCTGTCTATCGAGAATGGTTTAGTGATTTATTTAAAGCCCTGACAGAACGTGAATTTCCGGAAGAGATGATAGAACGTTTCCATCTGGAGGAAGTCTCCAATCCGAAGAAACCTTACATCACAATGATGCCTTCAGTTGGTCTCGTGTTTGATTACAAGTTCATCAAGGAAGGAAAAGGCAAATGGAAACTGTGGACCGACGATTTGCAAAATCTTCCACCAATTCCTCCAGATATTCCAGTGAATCAGATAATCATTCCTACAGTTGAAACTGTGCGTTACTTCTATCTCTTCCAGCAGCTCATCTGCAACCAAAAACCAGTTCTTCTTGTTGGTCCAACTGGAACAGGGAAATCAGTTTATATAATGGATTTCTTGCTAAAGAAGAACAATCCTCAAGTTTATAAACCTCTTTTCGTGACTTTCTCAGCCCAGACAACAGCAAATCAAACCCAGGACATCATAATGAGTAAACTTGATAAAAGAAGAAAAGGAGTTTATGGAGCTCCTCCTGGAAAAAATTGGGTTGTCTTTGTTGATGATCTTTCTATGCCATTGAAGGAAGAATATGGTGCTCAACCTCCTATTGAATTATTAAGACAATGGCTAGATCACTGGTCCTGGTTTGATCTTAGGGATATGAGTTCTCTGAAATTGATTGATGTACAATTAATTTGTGCAATGGGTCCCCCTTCTGGAGGAAAAGATGTGACACCTAGATTCAAGAGACACTTTTTCACTCTAGGCATTTCTGAATTTGAGGATGGTGTTATGGTGTCTATTTTCAGCAAGATCATGAACTGGCATCTCCAGTCTAGAGAATTTCCTGATCACTTTAAATCTTGTGTGAACTACATTGTTTATGGAACCCTTGATATTTATAAAGAAATTATAAAAAATCTCTTACCAACTCCAGCCAAGTCGCATTACTTGTTTAATCTTCGAGACTTTTCGAGGGTTATTCAGGGAGTTCTGCTTTCTAGAATCGAGACAACACCAAATGTGGTGGGTATTTTAGCTGATTTTTATAGACTAGTAGTATAAGCATCATAATCATAAATGTATATCTTTTATTATCAATTTGAAAATTCTTTTAGAGGGTGATGAAACGTTTATGGGTTCATGAAGTCTTGCGCGTTTATGGAGACCGTTTGGTAGATGATAGTGACGCAAATTGGCTTGCAGAACAAATTCGAAAAACTCTATCAGATCGCATGGATGAAGATATGAATGAACTCTTCAGCGACTTCCTTGACAGTGGTTATAATTCGGTAATTGTGAAATCTAATTATCTATCTTTTATCTTGATTTTGCGGAACTCTAGCTAGCCTATTTATTCTAGGTAACTGAAGTTCACTTACGGAACTTGGTGTATTGCGACTTCAGTGATCCTTTGACTGATCAGAAGATGTACACGGAAGTCAGAGATCTGGACAACCTTTCCTTTGTGGTAGAAGAGTACTTAGCCGAATATAATTCCATATCCAAAACTCCGATGAATTTAGTACTCTTTAGGTAGTGAATTTTTTTCTCTAAACCTTGACCTTAATATTATTCAAATCCTTTAATATTTTCAATCATCAGATTCGCAGTAGAGCATCTTTCAAAAATTAGTCGGGTCCTTATGCAGCCTCGAAGTCATGCCTTGCTCGTGGGAGTTGGCGGGTCGGGTCGACAATCTTTAACCAGATTGGCAGCTCACATATCAGACTATGAACTCTTCCAAGTGGAAATTTCCAGACAATATGGAAAAACTGAATGGCATGAAGATCTGAAGGGTATTCTCCGCAAAACAGCAGCCAGTGAATTGCACACGGTCTTCCTCTTCACCGATATGCAGATTCAGGAAGAAAGCTTCCTAGAAGACATCAGCAATCTCCTAAACTCAGGAGAAGTTCCAAACCTTTTTGCAGCAGATGAAAAAGCAGAAATATGTGAACAGATGAGACAGATTGATAGACAAAGGGATAAGTCTCTCCAAACTGATGGGAGTCCTATAGCCCTTTTCAATTTTTTCATTCAAGTCGTCAAAGAACAGCTGCACATTGTCGTGGCTATGTCACCAATAGGAGACAATTTCCGCATTCGAATAAGAAAATTTCCAGCTTTAGTTAACTGCTGTACTATCGATTGGCTTCAACCCTGGCCAGAAGATGCTTTACTGGCCGTTGCTACCAAATTTCTCGGAGAGATTAAATTGCCGGAGAGTGAAAGGAATGCTTGTATCGAAATGTGCCAAGCATTTCATGTATCAACCCAAGAACTTTCAAAGGAATTCCTCCTGCAAGCTAAGAGGTATAGTTATGTGACGCCGACTTCGTATCTTGAATTGATTAATACATTCAAGGATCTTTTGGAGAAGAAGAGAAAGGAGGTTCTCGAGGGGAAGAGGAGGTATGTGGCTGGACTTGGAAAGTTAGATAGTACTCATAAACAAGTTGGGAAGATGCAGGAAACTTTAGTTGCTTTGCAGCCAAAGTTGATTGAAGCTGCGAAGGATGTTGAGAAAATGTTGGAGAGTGTCGAGAAAGAGAATGCTGAAGTTGCTGCAATTGAGCAAGTTGTGAAAAAAGACGAGGAGGCAGCATTGGTAATGATTTATATTTTATATATCTTTATGTAAGATGAAGATTCTGGATTCTTAAAACTAATAAAAATTCATTATTCCAGGTGGTAGCTGGAGAGGCTGAGGAAATTCGAATTGAATGTGACGCAGATTTGCAAGAAGTCCTGCCTATACTGAATGCAGCAAATGCAGCTTTGAACACTTTAACTCCTCAGGATATTCAAATTGTGAAGACTATGAAGAATCCTCCAGCTGGAGTTAAATTAGTCATGGAAGCTATTTGTATATTAAAGGATGTGAAACCAGATCGAGTTCCTGGAGAAGCTGGAAGAATGGTTGAGGACTATTGGAAGCCCTCGCTACGAATCCTTGGTGATTTGCATTTCCTAGATGCTTTATTGAGTTACGACAAGGATAATATACCTGAAAAGATCATCACCAAGATTAGAACTTCGATATTAACAAATCCGAATTTTGATCCTGACAAGATCAGAAATGCTTCCACTGCTTGTGAAGGTCTCTGTCGTTGGGTTTTTGCAATTTCAGAATATGAGAAGGTTGCCAGAGTTGTTGCACCGAAGAAGGTTGCTTTAGCAAAAGCTGAAGCTGTTTACAATGAAGCGATGGCTCAATTAGAAATAAAGAGAGCTCAGCTGAAAGAAGTACAAGATCGGTTAGCTGTCCTCGAAGACATATTGGCTCAACGTAAACGAGATTACCAAACTATGACTGACGAAGTTGACGAGTGCGAGCAAAAGCTCAGAAGAGCAGAAGAACTGATTGGAGGTCTGGGTGGAGAATACAACAGATGGTCAGAATCAGCGAAGATTTTAGGAAAACGTTATTACCAACTCACAGGTGATATTCTAATCGCATCTGGTATTGTGGCATACCTTGGTGTCTTTACGATGCCCTATAGACAGAAGCAGATTGAAAATTGGATCTCGATGTGCATCAACTTAGACGTTTACTGCACCCAAGATTATCAACTGACCCAAATTCTTGGCAATCCTGTATTAATACGATCTTGGAATATTTTTGGACTGCCCTGTGATTTGTTTTCGATTGATAATGGTATCATTGTTACTAATTCGAGACGATGGCCGCTGATGATTGATCCTCAAGGTCAAGCCAACAAGTGGGTGAAGAATATGGAAAAGACTTCAAATATTCATGTGGTCAGACTCACACAATCGGATTATATGAGAATTTTGGAGAATGCTGTTCAATTTGGCCAGCCTGTCCTTCTTGAAAATGTTGGTCAAGAACTGGATGCAGCTCTTGAACCTCTCTTACTGAAGCAAACTTTCAAGGCCAGTGGAACACTCTGCATTAAGTTGGGCGACTCCATTGTCGAGTATAATGACAAATTCAGGTTCGCAGTCTTCGATAAATTAATGAAATCTGAATGTTAAGTTGAAAATCAATAAATTGAATTAATTTTTTTAGGCTTTACATTACAACAAAGCTACGAAATCCTCATTATTTACCAGAGGTTGCAGTCAAGGTGACTCTCTTGAATTTCATGATTACACCAGTTGGATTGGAAGATCAGCTTCTCGGAATTGTCGTAGCAAAAGAAAGACCTGACCTTGAGGCTGAAAAGAATCAACTGATTGTCCAAGGAGCAGACAATAAAAAGCAAGTGTTATTGAAAATTCTTGCAATACTGAAATTCTTATATACCCTATATCTCATACACCCTTATCTTATATACCCTTTTCCTAACTACTTTTCTCACCATCCCGGAATCTCGGCTGCGTTATAATTAATTATAATTATAATTGAAGAATGTTGAAGGAGATCGAGGATAAAATTCTGGAGGTCTTATCAGCGTCTGATGAGAATATCTTGGAAGATCAAACAGCAGTTTCCATTTTAAGTTCATCAAAAGCGCTCTCGAATGAAATTGAAGCTAAACAAACTGCTGCGGAAGTAACGGAGAAGTCGATCGATGCGGCAAGACTACAATATACTCCAATTGCTGTTTACAGTACAGTTCTTTTTTTCACAATCGGTGAGTTGGAACTAATATTATTTCTTTAGATCAAAGGAGTTGAAGCTTACTTTACCATGATGCTCATTATCTTGAAATTTTCTTTACAGCCGTATTGGCAAATATCGATCCGATGTACCAGTATTCTCTGGTTTGGTTCGTGAATCTCTTCAAGAGCACTATCGACAATACACCTCCAGTGGAAAGTATAGAGCAACGACTGAAGGATTTAACAAAATCCTTTACGTACTCCTTGTACGTAAACATATGTCGTTCTCTCTTTGAGAAGGATAAGTTGCTCTTCTCCCTACTTTTGACTGTAAATCTGCTCAACAAGCAAGGGAAAATGTCCATGGTTCAGTGGATGTTCTTTTTAACTGGTGGTGTCGGTTTAGAGAACCCTTATCCTAATCCCACCGAGTGGCTTCCCTCTAAGGCTTGGGATGAGTTGTGTCGTCTTAATGATATTCCAGGATTTACGGTTCGTTGATGATTAGTAGAAAAAAAAAAGTTTAAAAAGTCTAGGGATTGGTAAGTAGTAATTCTGATCTTTTAATTTCTAGAAAATCAAAGAAGCTCTCACTGGAAATATTAACGGATGGAGGGACATCTTTGACCATAAGGAGCCTCAGACTTTGACGTTCCCAGCACCTTTTGATAAAATAAGCCTATTTGAAAAAATACTTATCATTCGGTGCATGCGACCTGATAAAGTAGTATCTGCAATTCGAAACTTCGTAGAAGGTACAAATATTTATTATTTTTCAATTTCTCTGATACCGATAAAAGAATCCATTTTTCTAAATGAATGTTTCATTAACTTTTTTCGATTCCATGATAAGAATAAGGTGGTAGAGGTTTTCCATTATCTGAGCTTTCTCAAACTTATAATTAATTGCCGAATACCCGGAAAGGCAAGATCATTAGTCACACAGTGTGATGGTCCCTAGCAAGAAGATGTAAGAGGTCCCATCTTTTCGCGTCAACTTTTTCGCCTTCCGGATTACAGAAAAAGAATGGAGCCTTAGGAATTAAGGGGATGGGAGTGGAAGAGGAAATGCTGAAGGCATACTGGGTTTTTACTATTTTAATGGTGAATCGTAATTTACAGCTGAAATGGGGAAGCAATTTATTGAATCTCCACCCTTCGATTTGGCTGCTTCGTATGCTGACTCCTTCTGCAGTATTCCTCTCATTTTTGTTCTCACCCCGGGTGCGGACCCCACTGCTATTTTGTTGAAGTTTGCCGATGATCAAGGATTTGGTGCTAGTAGGCTCTTCTCTTTGTCCTTGGGCCAAGGCCAAGGTCCAATCGCTGAAAGGATCATCGACGAAGGAATAAAGAATGGAACTTGGGTGGTACTGCAAAATTGTCACTTGGCTAAAAGCTGGATGGGAACCTTAGAAAAGGTATATTCAATTTCTATTCTGAATGATAAGTGTTTACAAATGACCTAATTGAATTAACTATCTTTAGATTTGTGAAAACTTCACTCCTGAAACTGTTCATCCAGACTTTCGACTTTGGCTAACTAGTTACCCTGCTGAACATTTCCCAGTCAGTGTCCTACAAAATGGAGTGAAGATGACAAACGAACCTCCCAAGGGTTTGAAAGCAAACATCATCCGATCTTTCCTCCAGGTTGTATTATATATTTTTGAAACGAGAGAAAAATTCAAATATTTCATATTATATTACTGAATATCATATTATTTATAATATTTTTAATTGACAGGATCCTATATGCGACTCGGAATTCTTTGAGAAATCAAAGCAGTCTCAATACTTCAAGAAATTGATCTTCTCTCTTTGTTTCTTCCACGCGATTATACAAGAGCGTCGAAAGTTTGGTCCTCTTGGTTGGAACAACCCCTACGAGTTTAATGAGACCGATTTACGAATTAGCGTACTTCAATTAAAAATCTTTTTGGATCAATACGAGGATGTTCAATTCGTTGCGCTAAAGTATCTCACAGGTTGGATAAATACAGATTGATTTTGTGACATCAAAGCGAAAGCTTTGAACCGAATAAATCAATTTTATTTTAATTTGTGAAGGTGAATGCAATTATGGTGGTCGCGTAACCGATGAATGGGACCGACGGACTTTAAATACGATCCTGGCTAAATTTTATAACGAGGATGTGATTACCGTTAATGAGTACCCTTTTGATGAAAGTGGAATTTACTACGTGCCCCAAGTGACAGAATATGCGCAGTTTTTAGAGTATATCAAGTCTCTGCCTATGATAACTGGCCCTGGGGTGTTCGGGATGAATGAAAATGCTGATATTATCAAGGATCAGCAGGAAACTGAATTGATGATGACATCCATTTTACTGACGCAGGTTTGTTGTAATAAAAATAAATTTATTTAAAATATAAGTAAATTTTATTAAATAAATAAAATTTTAAATATAGGATACTGGCGCTGAAGATGTTGAGGGTAGCAGATCACCAGATGAAGTCGTTTTTGGAATATCAGCAGATATTCTTTCAAAACTACCAAAGGACTACGATCTTCTGGAAGCTCTAGCAAAATATCCAACTTCGTATGAGCAGAGTATGAATACAGTCCTCGTACAGGAAATGGGAAGATTCAATAAACTTTTGCAGACTATAAGAGGATCTCTTATTGATTTGCAAAAAGCTATAAAAGGTGTAAAGACAGAGTCCAGATAAAAATTAATATATATTTACATTTTTTAACACATATGTGTTTTTAGGTCTGGTTATAATGAATTCTGATCTCGAGGAAGTATATACATCGATGATCACAGGAAGAATTCCAACATTATGGAGAAAGGATTCCTATCCTTCTTTAAAGCCTCTCGGGAGTTATATTCAAGACTTTCTTCGTAGGCTGAACTTCTTACAGGTTCTTGAAAATTGGTTTTTAATTTTAGATTATATCTAAAATTAGAAACCAATCTTTGAAAATAAACTTTGTCTAATTCCATGAATTAAGGATTGGTACAAGGATGGACCACCAACTTCTTTTTGGATTTCCGGATTTTACTTCACTCAGGCATTTTTGACTGGAGCACGACAAAATTACGCAAGAAAATATTCCATACCGATAGACTTGTTGATTTATGATTTCATGCCTCTGAAAGAAACAAATTTTGCGAAACCACCCTCAGATGGAATATACGTATATGGCTTATTTTTGGATGGGGCTCGTTTCAATATGAACACAATGAAGCTCGACGAAGCCTTGCCTAAAGTTCTCTTCGATACAATGCCCTACGTGAGTGGAAATTTGAATGAAAAAATAGACAAACAAGACGAGATTAAATTTCAATCAATGAAGGGATAATATTTTCATTTTCCTTGTAAACAGCTCTGGTTGATTCCAATGACGAAAGAGGAAGTGAAGGTGAGGCTGACGTACACTTGTCCAGTTTATAAAACGAGTGAAAGACGTGGGGTGCTTTCTACTACTGGTCACTCTACAAATTTTGTTATCGCCATGTGGCTACCAACCACTCAACCAGAGGAACACTGGATTATGAGAGGCGTTGCGATGCTCTGCCAATTATCTCAGTGAATTAGTTACTACCCTAGAATCACCTAATTTCGAGCACTGGCCTAAATCTCGTGAAATCTTGTAAAGATCTAATTTAGGTTCTAAAGATAATTCAAAAAGGGAAATTTTAAGGAAAATATGTTCCGAAGGTTGGTAATTCTATATATTTAATAAAAAGTATAAAGTCAGTGTATAAACTGAATTTATACACTGCTTATGAAACTAATTTGAGAGAATAAAGAATGTGGATTCTTTCAAATTTAATTTTGTATCTCGGAGAAAAGCAGAGTTCAATAATTTATTATGGTCTTCAGAGCCCTTTTGATGGGAAACTGTGCTCTGAATGTAGACTAGACCTGCGCCCTTGGGGCTCCTTTCCTTTCTCGTGTATAGATCTGCAGAAAGAGGTCTCCAGGGACAAAATGATGGAGAGAATCCAATGAAAACAATGTCTCCATAACTTATGAACCTCCATATTTTTATGAATTTCATGAGATGTGTATAAGAAATACAGTTTTGCAATTCAGTATTATTGAAGCTGTTGGCTTGAAGATCAATACTTCCCACGCTTAGAAGGGAGGATTTCTAAAAGAAACTTAAATCACTATATGGGGTCCAATGGATTGTACCCCCAAGTGTCTTTTTCCTCAAAAAAAAACCACCCCTTCAAGTGTATTTTTTAAAAAAAACTTACTCCCAAGTGTTTCAAATTTAAGGTAAAGGAAGAGGGGTCACACTGAATTTTGGGAGCCCTCTCTCCCTTTACCTCAGTTTTGTAAGCTCTAAGCAACGTCTATCATATCTCATTCAATTTCGTAATCATATTTAATCCTGGATTGAAACTTTCAATAACTAATGCGACTTACACTGATGAAATTATTATCGATTAACTAATCCTAGACTGAAAGTTTTTAAGAAAATATGAGATGCTGCAAGTTTAATCATTTTCAACTCATTCTTTGAAAATCTGATTCTTGGTTTTGAATTAAATTGAAATTGGTCTCGGATCAAATAAATTGAAATATCAGGTCTTTACCTTCAGGATGACAGATCTCAAGATCTGTCTATTACAGAAAATCAAAATTTAAATAACAAACCTTCATTCTAGAATCGTGAATCTACTTTTATCTAGACTTTCTTCAAAAAATAAATTTATATTTTACATTATAAAAACAGTGGCGTAACTAGAAAATGAAGACCCCCCTAGATATATTTTGAGGAGACTTCTTTGAAAATAAAAAGCTCAGCTAGTGAAATTTATTTGTTCTACTATCTGGGAAATAAATTTCGATTTGATGATAAAAAATTTTTAAGCAGCAAGGCTTCAAAGAGGCGAATTCATTATAACTGGGAACCGTGTCAGGTGAATGATTAAGGATCTATATTATGTACAACTCGGTGGTGCAACTGGGGCCAAAGCCTTGATAATTTATTCGGTTGGCTTTGAAAGTAGGTGCTAACGAAACATAGTTGGTTGCAGTGCTGAGTAGCGTTTTGGGTGAAGACACTTAAACATTTGTACGTCGCGTGGCTATGGGTGCAAATAACCCAACGCCGGGAGAGTAGAGACCGGTACGAGCCAGATAGAGAGAGGAGGCTGGCATGGTACATATATAGGCAAGGGTGGCAAGGGGTTGTGGGTGGCATTGGGCCGGTGGCGGCACCCTGTCTACCCGGACCGTTCTCGCCGGAGGCTCGTTGCCTAGCGACCCCGTATTGATCTCCACTGTATCTCGGCTTTTCCCCTTTCCCACGTGACTCTCTCGCGTTCTTTCTCGTTGGATTCACCCCTATCTCCCCCTGCCACCCCCTTTTACAACCCTAGCATTCATCCCCCGCCGATGCTTGGTCTCTCCCGTTTTCTCTCCTCCTCCACTCTCCTTTTTTCATCTCTCTTCTCTCTCTTTGACTTTTTTCATCTCCCTCAATCTTTTCTTCTCTCCACTTTTTTCATCTCTCTCACTACCCTCATTTCCTTCCATCTTTCCTTCTTTCTCACTATTTTTTTTTTATTCTTTTTCTTCCTCAGAACTCTCATCTCTCTCCATCTTCACTTCCTTCTCACTTTTCTTCTTCTCTCTCAGCATCCTTGTCCTTTTCTATCTTTACTTCTGTGAAACTACATTTCGGTCTCCCTCAGTCTTTTCCTCAATTTTGATCTTTACTTTCTCACTAATTTCTTCCTTCCCAGGAAATTTTGTCTTTCTATCCTCGTTTCATTGTAAACATTTTTTTTTATGTTACAATTTTTTTTTTCACCTCTTTTCGTACTTTCGTATTTCTTCGTCTCTTTTCTCCCTCTCTGTAGTTTTTTTTTCACTTTTTTCGCTATTGTAGACTTTTTTTTACCGTTCTCAATCTTTTATTCTCCCACATACTTTAAAAAATTGTTCGCAGTTTCTTCCCTAATGTTTAGATGCTCTAATTTGTCTTCCAACATTTTGACATCATTTCTCTCTACTCTAAATTTATTTATATCCCTGAATTTCTTTTATTGCTGTGACGTACATTCTAGATATTTTCGCCCGTTCCCTTTTTTTATCTTTTCTTTCTAAATATTCTCCTGGACCATTTATCTCCTTTCTACATAATCTCTGCATTCTCAATTTCTTATCTTCTCGTACTTTTACTTAATATGTCTTTTATGGAGAGTAAGTTTAATTTCTTTGCTTCTTCTGAGTCCTTCAATATTATCGTTTCTATTTATATTCTTTTCTTATTCCTTTCCCTATCAATCTTATCGACTATTTCAATCACTATCGTCTTCTATTCGACTCTATTCGATTTCTGACCTTTTTTTCTTTATCGTCTCCTTTCCTTCTCATTGTTGGCCTGTCTTGTTAAAATTTTCACCATTTTCTCTTTCTGTTACTGTCACAGAGGTACACCCCATAAATTTTTGCGCTTGTTATCTGAGGGTGCGTGTTACTCAGCGAGTGAGCAATTGAAATAGCAGGCTTTTCCCGGTTATGGAATGTAGTGCTGGGACCGGAGGAGGAAACATGGTTATGCCGATAATTTGCGTAATTTGCGACACGATGACGGAGGAGGTGAAAAGAGAGAAGAGGAAAACTTGTTCAGCAAAGATCTGCGAGGTGTAGGAAAGCTCGGGCTTTAGAAATCGAGTAGAAGCGAGGAAATATTCTATGAGATGAGATTTTAATGAGACTTGCTGGAAATCACTATATGGACTCTTTTTCCCCCTTTTATTTTTGTATCCCTTTCTTATTTGCATTACAATTTTTTATGCAAATTTCAAATTTTCGTTTGCATTTTCAATCTCCATTTGAAATCCCTTCGTTTAATTAATATATTTAACTATATAATATATTTCTCGACATTTTTTCGTTATTAAATAATATATTTTCAAGAATTCAACTTGAAACTGTTGCTGAAACTTGAAACTGTTATTTAGAGTTGCTGTCTTAAAATCTTGCAGGGTATTTAAATCAAATCACTAGGGAAATTAGTATTTAGAATTATGGATTGTAAACTTTAAAGACTAGCGTTAGAACCGAGTTTAATGGAATAATCCCATCATATGAGAGATTATTTTATTGGCGAATTTATGAGCGAGACGGATTTGCCATGAAGGGGTGTTTGGATGGTTGGTTATCGAAATGAGCAATGGTAATTGGAAATGTGGTTTGAATATAATCCTCAGTGCGTGAGAGGGAGTTTAGACCAAAGTAATTATTACTATTGTTGCTATAAGTACACTAAATCCCTTATTAATCTGTAATTTAGGTAAAACACAAATTGTTTCAAAGCCCACGTTCCTATTCTAATAAACTAAATTATAATTCTTGAAACAATTCTACAATACGAATAAAATTTTTGAATTAAAGATTAGCTATCTTATCTCTTTAAATATTCCGCAGAGATGAATTCCATAAAATTCTACTTCCAGAAGATAAACATTTATTCTGAAGATAAAAGTTCTGTGAGCAGAATCGCAACCCTGATAAAAAATTCAGTTCAGGTTCAACTTTCGCTCCTTTATAAGCATGATAATCACTTGTTTGGATCAGGAACAAAGAAAGAAGAGCAAATATTGTATGTTGGTGTGAATTGTGTAGGTGAATTTAAGCTTTGCCTTGTGATCTTGTGATCTAGTTGACGCGAGCTTTCAAAGCACCTGTTCATCCCTTTTAATTCTCTTGCATCATGTTACCCTTTCTCCTTCCACCCTTCTAGGTCCTTCGACGGCACTATACCCCCTTGGCAAAGTGACCTTCATCTGAATTTCTTTGTTGAGCCCATGCTACCCCTAAATTTCCTGCTGTGACTAAAGAATCTGACACAATAACAAAAATGAGGAGTACTTCTTTTTTGTTACTTTCCTCCAGCAACAGCGTTGCTTTAAAAGGAATGTCTTCAACAAAAGAAACCTTTAAAAATTATTTTCAATCTCAACATGATTGATGAGGACTCTCGACTAATTAATTTTGCAAACCAAATTTGGGATTCAGGCTTATTGTTGGCTGCATTTCAATTAATTACACTAAATTACATTCGAGTAGAATAGATTAAATCGAAAAATTGAGTTTTTTCTTAAATAAAGCTTAGAGCTAGAATCCAGCTACTTGTACCACTTATTTTCCTTTAGAATTTCAGTCTAGCCAGTACTTACCTTTTCCACTTGGAAAGATAAACCATCAGATGATTTGAGAAATTGGATGAAAAAATGAAATTTTAAATTAGGATCATCCTAAATAAAGAATCTTATCAAATAAATTGCCTGGAGAAAAGGACTATATATTTTCCGCTTTATTTTTTAATCCTATTCTTTTTGATACCCCCAGAATAACAATTTTCTTCTTACTCTGTTTCTTTTTATACATTCCAACTCTTTAAAGTAGACAACCCCATCATTAAGGAATAAATTATACACATGAAAGAGCTAGAACTCTCAAGTGTCTTTATCTGCAGATTGTAGACAGTTCCATACGATTTTCCGCTCACTCAAAAGTGAATTCTTTTCTGTAAGGTGTGCTTGCATTATGCACACCTTCCTGCTCATTTCAGACAACTTGTAAGCACGAGTTATTGATGTGGATGATGTTGGTTTCGTCGACGAGAATACATATGTGGAAAGGATTCTCTCAGGATCAGAAAGGACACGTCGCAGTTCGTCGTGGAAGCTGGTGAAAAAAGGGACAGTGGTTGAGCATCGGGCTTGAATAATGGAGAAGGGCGTGTAGAGTGCCTCGAAGGTAGAGGTGGCTTGCTGTTGCTGGTGCTGCTTGATGGTGGTGGACCAGGGCGCAGAGGATGCTGCGAGTCAGGAGCGGGAAAGGTTGCTTGGCAACGGACGTCCACCCTTAAACCTCCGACCTCTACCATCCCCTAAACCCCTCAGCCTCTCTACCCCTCAACTCACGTCCCCCTGTCCTTTCAGTACGGTCGATACAAGCCCCCGTTTCGTGGATGCCCGGGGATTTCCTCAATTTCCATTACAGGGATCCTGACTTTAAGTTTCAAACACTACTATCAACTAAAACACCAAGTGAACGACGTTCCTCCCTCTCTACTTCCCTCTCTCCCTTATCTAAGCAAAGTTTAAACTTTCCACGATTACGAGAACATGGGCACTACCAGGCTTTGTTTCACCCTTTGGGACCTAGATAGGTTCCCTTTTCACCTGGATATTTAAATCAGGGATCTGAACGAAAGTTTATTCCCTATTTCGTCACTGATGGGGAAACAGTTTTTATGTGACTTTGGTATTCTAGTTCAAGATTTATAGGGGTTTTTTTGCATAAATAGGAGCTAGGGAATGAAACGAGATTCTGACTGGATCCCTGATTTATGTTGCAAGATTTTATGGGCGCGTCTTGTGAATTTGTGGTTTTTATAGGGAAAACTGTACGTGTGACTGAAAAATAGGCAGTAGGTTCAAGTATTGATGTAGATATGCACCGCGGGTTTATTGCGGTTGGTACAACCATTTTTCTTGTTGGCGTTACAAACCACATTATTACTTAAAAGAAATCGCGTAGGAACCACCAACAAGAAAACTGTTTGTGTCAACTAATAAAGTAGTAAAAGTATATATTACAGGCTGAAGTTGTTGAAAAGAAACCTTGCGTGAAAACAATCTGTATTCAATCAGCTCAGAATTTTTCTACTGTCCTAATTTTATACACAAGGTGAATAAACCATCAAACTTATAAGTATAAAACACAATTTATAAAAGCGTATAAATATTCTTGGAAGCCAGGTCGATATTTAAAGCAATATTGATTAAAACTTTTTTAGCATGTGACATACTGACAGAATAAATTGATAAATCATTCAATGAGTTGATTTTTAATTACTTTTAGTTCACTACTTTTAAGAATTAATTTACTCTTTTATATAAAATGTGAACATATTCAGTTCAGTATTGAGTGACTCAGTTCATTATTGTACATTATTGATTATTGACAGATTTCCGCAGTACGTAAACTTTAAAAAATTCCATAATTACAATTGAGAATGTACTTCACTTTAAATCGAATTTGCCTGATCCAATATAGAATGTCAATCAAGTTTAAACAATGTTGCAGATTGATTGAAAAATCGACGAAAAAACTACAGTAGTTTTAATCAATTTGTCCAGATTGAAATATGTCAATTATTACAATAGGATGTCGACAAAAACAAATTTTGATGACAATCTGTTTTAATCGATATTGCCCTTGTCGCTTGTCACCTACAAATTACCGCCTTTCGAGCATTATATTCTACACATGGGCTCTCCCTTGATTATAGAATTGATTTATATAGAAAAGCCTATAATTTGTGCTTTCGCATAATTCCAAATATTGGATTCTATCATTAAATTCATTAAACATTAATTAATCAGTGAATGTGACTGATTATTCAATAGTACTTCATTGATTTATACCTGATAACACTTTCTGATACGATTCAGTAAACTTTTTAGCATTCATTTAAAAACTGAGTGAATTTTCGAAAAGGACTTGAAGTTCAGTAATTCAGTTTTCTTCGACGTTGATAATTGGAGTGAAATGAATGTTCAGTTCTTTCTTTGACCGACTTTTCCTTAATTCATATTTCACTTTTGTTTGAACTTCACAGAGAAATGAAAGAGAATCCTTTTGAGGAGGTTGAAGTCGGTTTCTGTTTGAAGATGTGGAAGAACTGGAAGATTAAAACATAATAATGAAATGTAAAAGTAAGAGTTAGATGATCTATAGACAAGTATAAAGTTAATATAGAGATATCGAAATATAATTTTACTAAAAGAAGTGTCATTCTTCATGGACTCTACTGATAGTTTTTAACAATTTTTTCGTTTTGAAGAAACATTTCCCACTTTTTTCAAGTTTTATCTATTGTTAATAATCACTCTGCAGGTCTCTGTAAAAACCTATTAATAAAATACCATAAAATGTACAGACTGTGTATATAATACTAACTAAAGCTATAATTAACTAAAACATAAAATACCTGAACCAAGTTTAAATTTCAACCTTTTCAAGTCGTTATATTAAGTTTCATATTCGTAGTTACATTACAGAGTTCATGATATAATTAATGTAATATTGCGACGTCATAAAGTTACACAAAGTTGTTTGCTATTATTACGTAGTACTCAAAATTCTATTTTGATTCCAAGCAGACATTAAAATTTTGAAATGAATTATTCTTTCAAAAAGAATTTTTCAATATTGTTCAAAAATGTCTAAGGAGACTTTAATATGTATAAATCATTCTAAAATTTTATCATTAGAGAATTGTAATAAAGTTAATGAGATTTCAAAATACACTACAATAAAGTAAATGACCTTTCCTGATCGGAAAAGGATCCAAACACTTGATTTAAAATCCTGGATTTGGTATAATCCTTATCATGCAATCCCTCGAAGATACGGATGTTTTAACTGACAAAATTCGCTGTATTCGGTCCGCTCTTGGCATTCACCGCGTGCCTTATGAATTTTGATTTTTTGGCACATGGAAGCCCGCAGTGAACGCAAGGAGCATAGACTCACGCGTCAGTTTTTTTTCCCACGTCGACATCCGATCTCTTCTAGATTCCAGTTTGCATTTCCATTGGCACGAGTCAACATTTTCTTCATTTCCTTACCAACTTATAGTCAAACTCTCGAAGTCGATTTACAAAAATTATTACCGCACTAATAAATACGAAAATTTCTTACAGTTGATTATCACTTCACATTAGAAACTACTTATACAACTTGCGATGCTTAATTATTAATTATTTTTAATCAAACTTAATTACTTGATACAACCCTGAAGAATGACACTTCCCATCACCAAATATCGATATCTGAAAATAAAATACACCAAAAACAATTCATTATTCTTTTATATTTTAGTACAATAAAGTATTCACTGAAAATTTCTGTTTAAAAATTATAAGAATTTCTCGTATGGCATATAAAATAGGAAATACCGAATCACAAAATTCATTTTAAACCTCCTTTTTAAAAAAAAACCTCATCACAAACACTTTTTAAAGCTACTAGGTTTTATATCACCCACGATTAAACTTTCCAATAAATCTTAAATTCCACGAATATTTAGTTGACACTTATTCAGGTGAATATAGAACGAAGGCAAGATAAGTGTAACACGAGCGCGAAAATAGTAATGATGTTTCACTTGGGAGCAGTTTGAACGGAATGGTCCAGGGGATGGGGATGGAAAAGTGTAGTGGACGAGCGAAGCTATAGGATGCACCTCACAATGACGACTGAGCATTACGCTGGCTCTCAGATGCGATATTGGTCCTCACCCCATGCGCACCTATTGGGGGTCGGTGGTCCCACCGTAACTTATTGCTTATTTCGCGCGGCAGAGGGTATACACCCCGATTTGGGGTATCCAGGGCCCAGGGGAGCAGCTGACGGGGGTTCTATTGTCTGTAGCTATTCGCATAATCAAGAAGCCCCTACCCCTTACTCTGCCACCCTCATCTTCCAGTACCCCACCCTATCACGCAAGAGGGACATATGGGATCACATGCTGCTTTTGACACCTCAATATTTCTGATCAAGAAGCTTCATCTTCGTGAGAAAATTAAACATTCATTTTACGTTTATAAAACTTCAAGACTCACTTCTTCACTATTTTTCATTTAGTTATTCAGTTATTTAATAAAAATGCTGAATGTCTGGATATAGTTAATAATTACAGTGAAAAATAAGTTTATCTTTAAATCTGAATGAGTATCTTCTTCTCCATTTGAATTAAGACTTGTTTCGCTTTTTATAGAAAAGTAGTTTTTGGTTTTTAAGGATTTTACTTTACAATTATATAATTTTATATTTGACGGTCCTTATGAATTATTATTATTAATTATATTATTATTTCTACATTACACTGATAAAAAGTTGCATAGACTTATTTGTGAAGATTCAATTTCATTAAGTTTGAGAATTATAATTTATAACAAATTTATTTCCATTATTCAGCGAATCATACTTTAATTGATTAAATATTCTCGAATATAATGATAATTAAATAACGTAATTGTTATTCAGACATGAATTTATTTAAAATTTAGACGTAATTAATGCTTTCAAGTTCAAGTTTAGCTTCAGCTTCAGTGAAATATATATCATTTGTTTATTTCCATTTATTATTGAGTCAAAGTGCGCCTCAAATTAAACAACTTTAAACGGTTTAAAGCTCATTTTATTCCATTGGTGCAAAAGATTCTATGCAATTTTTAATAGTTTTAATATCACAGTAAATCCTGTCTAATTTTTATCCAAAAGTGGATGAAAATATTACAGAATGAAGAAGCTTATTAACTCTTCTCTCACGATACGATTTCGCAGTATCATTACAACTTTGAACCAGAAAAAATCGATAATCCTAATTCAATGCACACGACACGGAAATCCATGAGAAAATATTTAAAGGGATCAAAATGATGTGAGCTCTTTTCTCTCCCTTTAAATACCAGCTGGACCATCGGCAGCTGTTCCCGAATCCCGGGATAATGAACGGGAGGAGTTCGTCTACACTTTGTCGAAGGGTCGTTCGCCTAAAAGGGCGGCTTCGCCTTGCAATTTTATTCCATGCGAAGTAACAGTCGCCCTACAGTCCAGTTTACTTTCGTTGAGGAAAATTATGAAGGGATGCAACAAGGAGGGAGGGGGGTTTGTCATGCCAGAAACTGTGGGTCAGGGTTACCACCAAGGGGGCCCATCATATTTAAATGCAACATCCCGATGTGATTTATTGTAACCCCCTATAATTTAACTCTCCCTTACATCATTCTCCACCCTTAGTTCAAACCTGGGAATTTAATTCTCTGCTGTTTAAATCCCATGATCCCACATTTAAAATACACAATTTTTATATCTCTAAAACTATTTAAACCAAAGATTTTTACGAAAGATTTTAAACTAAAGATTTTTACGAAAATTAAGGGCTAAAATTTAAGACTCTGAAAACATTGTAAAAGAATAAAAGTTTTCAAGCCGGTGTTTTTAAATAGGGGAATTCTAATATTTTAATTAAGCCACGACTAACAAATTAGTCGAATTTATTTGTATTAATACATATTTTAAGGGTAGGAGATTTCACGGGCTTAGTTAATTCTCAAATGTGACGTCCGAGCGTTCGGGAATTAAATTGGGAGGGGTGTGTAATCGGGCGTGGCGATATGAAGCTAATTACATGTCCGAGAAAATTCTAGGGCTCGTTCGATTTAGTTGATTATATATATAAAAAAAACTCAAACTCCTCAACAAAAATAACACACCAAAAATAACCAATGCAAACAACCCACTTTCGCCTCTCTAAAATATTCCCTGATTTTATAATCACTGAATACAGAGACTTTTTGTGAACTCTATCAAGTGTAAAATAATATTACAAGCACCACATCATTTTTAAAGGAAAATCGAGTAAAACGAGAGATAAACTTATCTTTCATAATTTTTCCAGCCTATTGATAACGAAAGCTTATTTGCAGCTGAGCACTCAATATTTCAAATCTTTTTCAATTCATTCCTTCAGTAATATTTGAAAAATGTATATGAAACTTCTATTAAGTAGAATAAATCCCGAAATGAAGGACATGTATAACAGATGCAAAAAAAGCATGAGAAATAGTCCAGATTTCGAAAATCGATTTAGGGGAATATATTTTTTTGAGTCGATGACTCAGGGGAGAGTGGAGACCTTTTGAATCGAGGGGAGCCTCGCTTGATCAGTCTCGTGGACGTGAAATACCTCTGAATGGATTATCGTCGTCCTGCGGAGTCCTCGTGACGTAATCGAGCACGTGTACTCTATGCAGGAGGGACGACGTCACGAATACCGACCCCTAGGTTGGCACGCCCTCTCCATCGATCCCCGGAACCCTCCTCCATTCATGATCTCTTTCCCTGGTACCAGGGTGTCGAACCGCATGGTCCTACCTGGTATCTGGAACAAACGAACAATTTCCTAAGCCTCCAATCCCTACGCTAAGTCTTCTATATCCTGAACTATTGTCAAAGTTATACCGAGGGGATTCCTAGGTCAGTAACCGACGTACCTTTAATTTTTCAAACAGCTACAGTATTTAAACACCTGAAACCCACCCCAAGTATTTTTCTGAACTTAAAAAGCTCTAAGAGTTGCAATTTCTAAGATATGAATTCCTTAAATTCTCGAGACAGTAAAATAACGCACTATCCGCCCTCCTGATTTATAAATAGAAGTCGCGCCTGAAATTCGTAGAGAGTGGCGTCAGCTGATTACATATTGACAGAGTCGATAAGTTCGCTCGGGTATTGTTCAATCATTGAAATGGTCTGTGCGCGATCTCTATTTTTGGTAGACTGTGATGGGATTCGATATGAAATCTCCTAAAATGGGACTATTCACCTGGCTGGAAGACCAGGACTTGTTCTGATAATTGTTACTGTGTTTGCCGAAGGAGAAATTGAATTCAATGCAGTTAGTGGGATGAGAATAGAAAGGGGTTGGACTCTCACGAAATAGGAAAATCAGAGAATAGATTCCAGATCGATGGATTTACATTAATCAGAATATTTTGCATTTTGGGATCTAACAAATTTTGGGAATTAACGAATAATTGACGAATCAAGCTACTGTAGGATTCGGTCAATCCTCTTCATTTAATCAAGTAAATTAGCTTATTCTGAGGGATAATACCTCGTTTGGATAATCTTCAACATTTTTGAGACGAATTTGTCCTGATTAAAAGCAATTTTCTGAATTGAAGGTAATTACAGAAGACCTAGATTAAACTTAGATTTGAGAAGGCTGCTATTAAGTTCTTCCTTGATAGCTATACAAGGTCCTTTAAATCACAATTGAACCGGGTGAGGTGAGGCACTCACGTGACGAAAAATGACGAAATGGTAATTAGGCAGTACCGGCGGCGTGCAGGCTGTGGCTTATTCATACTTCGTAGTCATGGCGATCCTGCACTACTGATAAAACAACAGTACACACCATAATGTACTTACGCGGAACAGGGGGAACACCTTCCGTACCGGGTGTCTCGAAGGTCGTGGCCCCGCTCAAGAAATCGTGTTTCGAAGACAAAATCGATTTTAGCAATCGACCAATGACGAAACAAGGCAACAGAATATGAATGACAAACAACCAAGGACAACAAATTCAAGCAATAATGTAAAAGAACTTTTTAAGGAGAGTAACAGTGAGATTTTCTGTATGAGATTTAAAAGATGTCGTTTAACGAATTATGTGAGATGTAGAATTTTGTGTGAAATAAATTTTCACTGAGGTACCATATGGTATGCTTTATCAAAGTGGCTAATCCACCATCTGTCAAAGTTGGAAGAGAGAGCAGCTGAATAAGAGAGGAATCAATCGGGGGGATGTTGAATTAAGGCCTGAAGAGTCAGAAATAATGATCAGAGTGTTTGACGTTAGTTTGGACAAACTGAAGAATTCGGTATTAGTTAAGAGAAAATGTAAGTGTACGAGAAACTGTATTGATGTCTTCTGTCACTTTTACTGAACGAATTGAGTGTTTAGATGTTGGTGCCACTCAACGGATGCTGAAGCAACTTGTAATCAATCATGGAGATCATGGTAATCAAGAGCAGGGTAAGAAACAGAGCAAGGGAAGCAGGAAGAGGATACAGTGCTTGGGGTGAAGATTAGCAACATTAGCAGACACAAATAATTAAACAACGAAATAAAATACCGACATGAGATGAAATACTGAAAGAATCATGATTAAGATAAAAAAAAAAAGATTCTACAACAAAAACTAGGACATGAAAACATGAGACAACACCAAAGAACAACAAATATTAAACGAAAATTCGAGGATGTTGAGAATTGTCCATCGCCGGATGGACCGCGGACCGCACAAGATCACTTGAAGAGGTGTTTACCTGGTGAAGGTGTCATGCAGGAAGATGAGGTGTCCAGGAAGATCACAGTTGGTCACGTTGCCGTCAAAAATAGGAATCACCCGGTAGTTGTTGCTAGGGATCCTCTTGATTGGTAGACAGAACGACGACGAGGGCGATTCGATTCTTGATGAAGCGCGCTATCTATCCGAAATGATTCGATCTTCCACTCCTCAAGGACAGACAGGGACAGGATAGGTGGAATAGGCAGTCGGTATGAGCAGCGAAGGGAGCGCGAATGCGCCGGTTCACGCCGGCCGGCTGGTGATGGTGTTGTTGGTTTGATGGTCGCGGGGATACTGCGCCCTCTCCACCATCGTATACCCAGCCCTGCCCCTCGGTATCAACCCCTGGGTTCCTCGTTTACCCCAGGAAAATCTATCCTCCTCTCTCTCGCGTCTTCACCCCCACAAATACACACACATTAACCTATTCTCTCTCTCTCTCATTCATACTCTCTATAACTCTATCTCTCTCTCTCAGTCATACTCTCTCTTTCTGTCTCCTACCTATTTCTCTGGACCTTGCGTTCTTCTTTCCTCCCTTGTGGTCTTTTTTCTTAATAATTTTTCTCGCTGGTTCTTTTTCTCATCCCAGGGTAGTTTTTCCTGATCCTGTTTCCAATCCAAGTTCCGGTTCTTCCGCCCGTGCTGTTCGACTACGTTTTCCGACTGGAGCTCACCCGTTAAACTCGCATTCGTTCGTCACGGTTCCGGATTGTCGTTGTGATGGTCGAGTCTGAGAGAAGGGGATGCATGAGGGTGCGCACGTGTATTTCTGATCCGGCATGGGGTAAAGGGGTGATTTTGAATCCCCTGACGCGCAGTTTCTCTTTCTATTGGCGCAGCGGTGCACACAGACCTGCTGGCGCAAGCGTCACCCAGAAAATGCGAGAGGACTAGAGGACTGGAGGACTTGAGAGAGAGTATGGAGAGAAGAGAGGAGATGTCTCTCTTTCTCTGTTGGAATATGCGGGGTGAGCCTCGCAAGGGTGTGTTCCCCGTCCTCGTTCAAGGGCGTCCAACCCTCTCTCCGTAGCGAAAGAGCGACGCAACCTTCAACGTAGGAAAACTCGTAGCTCCTTCCTTCCTTCCTTCCGACTCCTTCCTCTCGCGCTTGTTTCACATTAGCTAAGGTCGAACCACACTCACTTCTCTCTCTTCTCTCTCTCATTAGCCGAATTTCGTTCACGATTCAATACCACGATTCTTAATTTCATCTCTTCATAATTTCATTTCCTACTTCCTTTTTGTAGAGCGACTCTTTCTGCTGTGTTTTACTCTTTTTTTGTCTTTAGCTCTTTTGGGGATCACTTGTAGCACAGAGCAATGGACGTACTAACCTCGAGCTTTGATCTTCTTTCACACATTAGGTCCGCGTGGCTGGAGGCTCCAGAAGAATGACTGCTCAAAAGCCGAGAAAACTGTGGATTCTCGACTTTTTCTTGTCCTGCTGATGGTCTTTTTATAGACTGTGTGGTTGTTTGTTCTTAGTTTATGACTTTCATTAGGGAGATTTCAATACTTTGAAGGATTTTAGTTGTTCTAAGCCACGTTGAAATTTGAATTTTTCAGTAGCTCTCAATGGCATAATTTTACGAATACGTTAGAAATCACTCAAAATCCGTTGAATGCATTTGAATACATTTGAAGTAAACTCAATTTTAAAGTCAGTTGAATTTATGTGACGTTAATGAAATTCAGTAAATTCAGTTTAATTCGCTTGGAATCAGTTAAATTGAGTCGAATGCAATTGAATTTGCTTGAATTCTCTAAAAGCGTGAACTCAAGTGGAGGAGATGACAGCATTCATTACGTCTTCCGTTTGCACGTTTAGTACTAAAGAATTTAATCAACATGCGTCGGTAATAAGTCAATTTCACAGATAGCATATATACAAGCTTGTGTCCCAGGAACACACAATTGTACATGAATGGAGCAATGCACCTCTTTTATTTACCGGGTTTATTCTCCGGGGAGAAACGTCAAATTCAATTCTGCAGTTTGAGACCCCAGTGAAAACATATTGGAAATTTTTTTACAAAAACCTTTGGATTGTTTCGTTTCGTTACTATCGAATAAAAGAAGAGAAGTTCCAACCGAAAGACGTGTAAAAACTTGGAAATTCTTATTTAGTAAAGTAATATATCAAAGTTATATCAAAAGTTTTAGTCGCGAAATAAATTTTCAGTAAAGTCCTCTGAATTTTGTCCAAACACTGTGTATCACAGTTTACTTGTCCTTCCCTAGAATAAATCGCTTTATTTGTTCAACTTGTACTTTATCTAACTACTGTGCAATGTCCATTCCCACTTGTTTAACTTCGGTTCTAACGTTTCCATTTTCGTCTAGAGTTTCATGAACAAATCTTGAATCTCTGAATCTGGCAAACGTCCACGAGGAGTGAAGGTGGTCCTTCAAGGTCTCCAGAATAGCTCATTCATCCCATTCTCCTTGTTAGGAACAATGGCCATGTGTCTACATCATCTTGCATTATTCCAGTACCCACTGGAACTTGAATGAGCCCGTAAATGGATAATTCATCCCAGTAAGAGCAATTTACAAAAAGTACGTTTTCAAGTAGAAAACGTACGTCATCTTACAGACTCAAACTGATATATCCACAAAGTTGGATCTTCCTTGCAATTTAATCAATAAAGTAGATAATGATCATAACTCTTTTAGTGACACTTTTTTGGAAAGGACTTCATGTCCACCTATTGCAGTATTTCACATCCATAATTCCATTTTCTCTGGCTCTTCCTCCATCTACTCAATTCTAAAGAAAATATCATATTTCGAAATGTCCACACACAAAATTTTAATCAGAAATTCCATCTCGAATCTAATAATTACTAATATTACTATACCTACGTTTAAAAATCATTTTCTCCTTTAGATGGAAACTTTGATCAAAGTTATCATCTTCTGAACGTTGTGTTCCTGCATCCATTACGATTAAGCTGCATATCACTTTAGAAATCCTTTATCCCAAGAAATTCCAAAAGAAGGAGAATTTAGTTTTAGTGTTCCATTCTTGCTCGTCTCTTCTTCTCTTTCGCACCAACTATTGAATTCGTCATAGTCATCCGGTTCCCTCACTTTGTCCTTGTCTTTAATAATCCACCCTCTCTTCTTCGTACTCCATCCTCGCCAACATAGCCATCCTCACCATCCTCACTATACTCTGAATTCGCTTCACTCGCAGCTCAGGGGTAGCCCTGTCGTCTCCCAACGTGGAATCCCACCACTAACACCACCAACGTCGCCCCCCCTTTGGTATGCACACGCCACTTTCCCTCGAACTCGCTTCCCTCGTCCTGGATTCTGCACGATACTAGTACATCGAGGAATTTGCAAATTGGGTTTGCACATGCACTGAAAAGAAAAAAAAGCAGTTTGAATAGCCTCCCTCCATATCTTTTATACTCTTTTTCTTTCCTTCTCACTTTTCGCTTTTCTAGCAAAATTCTTTCCGGCTTGTGCCTCTCGTTCACTACACGACGACGAGTGGGTATTTACGATGTTAAATACTTTACTCTGTAACCGCTTAATGGCGCCCACTCCACGGAAAAATGCACGGACTTCAGATTTTTTCAGAGGGATATCATTGTATCTCATATTTGCGAAAGTGAAATAGATTTCAATTTAACCACTTTTCGTGTTATTTGCTTTTTCGAATCCAAGGGAAAATCTTTATTCGCTTTAAAGCTTTTGGTCAAATAATTAATCTGTGGGCTTTTAAGAGTGAATTTTTTTATTGAAACAGCTTTTTTCCAAATTCTGTGAGTGATATATAAAAAACTATTAAACTGATTGCCATCAATTTTGGAAAGTTGGATTAGTCCACATCCTTTTAACGTTTGATCAGTCAAAAAAGCGATATATTGAAGATTTTTTTCATTATAACAAAAAGATTGGACATTTTATCGATTAATCCATAGATTGAGTTCAAAAGAGCGGTTAAAGTAGGGGAAAGAAAAAAAATCCCCTCTTAAATTTCAACTGACGAAAGGTGCACGTCAAATTTTTCTGTACATTGATTGTTGCATAAAAGCATAATTTTGTCCTATTCATTGGAACAATCGTCAATTTGGAAGTGATTTTCCGTATTTTTCCAGGCTCTTTTAGCAGGAACAAAGTGAATTTGTCAGTGCATGTTGGAAAAAAATTACGAGTCATAGATGTCCGAGTACTCTGGAAAAACATCGACGAACCAGAGATAACCATCACTTCTCTTTTTTTTCCTTTCTTTTTGAATTTCCCAGGCCGGACACAGAAGAGTGAAAGAGGAGCAACGAAAGCACAGAGTGAAAACTCGGACCGTCAAATTCAGTTAGCCGGCTTTTGTGTGGAATTTCCACCCCTAATCTACTTTTCTCTACAAACCCCCAAGCCCCGTTACAACGCGTTGAACCGGAAACGTCGAGGAGACGTGAAAAACTCGAAAACCAGAAAAAAAATCGGTATACGTGATTTCTACAAGTTAGATAACAATTATCTCTAATTTTCCAGCTCAGAATTTTTTTAGGAAACCAAAAATGTTTCGAAAATATTCTATGTAAAGTAACTTAGAAAAATTTTACAATTTAATCATATTTTTTAAATCTACGTTTCGTTTTTAAAGAAAAATATTCTCTCTTCTAATTTGATAAATTCGAGGTGAATTCGTAACGTAAAAAATGTGTAAATTCTCCTATAAGAGATTAAATTTGCGTTATATTTCTGTCAGTTCGGTTTACTCGTTCATATTTGTTTTTATCCGCTTGTAGTTTTCCAAACAAGAGCGTGCGGACATTAGTCTTCTTTTCAGCAGACAAATGTAAGCAAGTCGCCATATATTCCATCGAGAGAGCAGAAAGAAAGCATGCAGTGAATAATTCTATACGATGTTTTATAAACACCTCTGTAGCTTGAATTTCCGGTGGCTGGTATAAAACACGAAAATTTCTGTGCTACAATGGTTGAATATTTTAAGAAACTAATAATTATTTCCAATTTTTTGTCCATGCACATAATAGCCTATCATTTTTTTAGTATGCTTTTACTCCCAGCCTCTCAATTAAAATTCCAATTTTCCTGAAACATAAATAAAAAATATATAGTATTATAGAAGTGACTGAAGCTTTATGTATCGCGATTATTTAATGGAAAACGTTGGCTTGATTAAGCTTTCATATCATATATTAATTTCAAAATATGATATAGGGAGATAAATTGATCGTATAACGATAATCTGATTTTAACACTCAAGCGCTTTCAGCACTATAGTTATCTTTAATTCAATAAAAATACAAATGATTCAGTTATTCCAACATTTAAACTCAAATTAAATCACCCCAAAGTATGAAAATTTATGATATTTTCATATAATACGTAACCATTATGGAAATTGCGAAAATTTCCAAAATTATTTACGCATTGCTTTGAATTGAAAATTACCGAACTTATACCATTTAAATTGGATCAGAAACTTCGTTACATTCTTGCAATGATGAGTTACAGAACGCTGACTACATAAAAACTCAAAGTGTGCAGATGAACTCGCTGCCATTCGATTTTCTGCTCGCGTGGCAATTTTAAAGTTGTGTCACCATAACCGAGGGCGCAAAAAGTCGCATCCAAGCGATAAATCGAGGGTTGAAAATCGAAAACGACTGGAATCGGTTGATTAATAGCCTCCTGCTGTTGTACAATTCGATTCCTTGCGGCTCCTGCTGATATATCCATCAGGACCTCCAGATATGTTTCAAGCAAGATGTGAGCATCACGCTTTGATTTTGTGGGACACCAAAAACAGAAGGGCGCGGAATATGTCAAACACTGGGTCTTGCCAGAGGCTTATCGAGCTGGAAGAAGAGGGTGCTTCTGGGTACTTTTGAAGGGTGGTTCCAGAGAAGATCTCCTCTCTTTCCCTCCACAGCCTCCATCTGCCCCATGAAAATCCAAAGGGAGGTGAGAGTGCTTTCCCGTGACCGCTGGCACTGATCCAATGAATTGAGGTGGGTTCGAGGCACGACACGAATTATTTTTTATGTCCGCTTTAAACCGTTCTCAGTATCAACCATTAGAGGCAGAGACTTGGCCAAGTTCGATTTCCAGGCTTTTGCTATTAGCTTGGCGCCATAACAGAATGTTTCCTGCGTCATGGACGATCAGCACCGAAGGGAGGATTTCCCTTGTCCCAGAGCCCTTGCAGGCCACCCTTCCATCCCAGACTACGGATTCGAATTTATCTTGCGAGGTTATTACGCTCACTGAACAAAAACTAGATTAATGTGCCTAGAGACGAACTTTGTCGGACTCCTTCTCATTTATAATTCTACTGCTGCCGCGTTCTTTCTGAGTCTTTCGCATTCTCGTAGCATGGAAAAAATTTACTAGGGAGGAATAAAAGTGAGCTTATGCACTCTTGGAAGAATATCAAGTCACGATACAAGTTTTCCGAGGAACGATCATTTCAAAGTTTTCAAGCTGCTCGTTAAAAGAAAAATCTACTAATTTTACGGGATCATATTACCAGTCGATTATTTTTAAAATAAGTGACACGGATCTTGAGTGGGAAATTATTAAATAATATAATTTAATGATATCAACGTTAGTTGAAATTGAAATCTTAATAGAAGTTTGAGAACTTGTTTTACTTGTTTTCCCAACAATTCCAATAACTTTCTTAAATAGCATCCGAGAAATATAATAAAAAGAAATTTTCTTGCAAGGAAAACACTGAAAACTTCACTTTTCATGTCGTACTTGATGTAAATAAACGTATATACGACTTGCAAACTCATGATAGTTATTTGAATACTTGGAAAGTTTCTAAACTGTAATCAGGACAGGGAAAAGTTTACAGAATACTCTCTGAAGACTGTTTTGAAAAATTTTTGCGATAACATAAAGAATTCTATCTAAAAGCATTATTCCATATCTTCCCGTAAAGAAATTTCGCTGTTGTCAGAAACTTCTAGACAGGAGATTAAAATATATAGATAAAGAATGGATTGAACACATAATAAGCTAATAATTAGCCTTCTATTCTTAGAAATTTCATATAATTCAATATAGAATTATCTTTCAGAAATAATAAATAATAGGAGTATAATATTCCTAATAGCCAATTAAAGAAAAAATAACGTGACGGTTAAAGGGACGAGGGTAAATTTCTATCTCTGATTTAAGGTTCATATTTCGCACTTGTCACAAGGAAACGAAAGGCAGGCATATGTGACAGGATCAATAGATCCACGTATCAAACTTCCTCTTATAAAAGGATCTTGAGGTCATAGAAGTGTAAAGACTTTATCAAGTGTGAGATGTTCAACAAATTCGAGCTACGACTTTTCTTGTGGAAACGATGAAGTTTCTCAAGGAGGGTATAGGATCTGAACTCTACTCTTCTGAAGAAGAGTAGTGAGGTGAATTTGTAACACAAGGCGCAAAATATAAGTTCAAGGTCGTTTTTATACATATTAGAACTTTTATTACTCTACTAATCTAGCTATTAAAATACTGAAAATACTGAAATTGCCAAATACTAAAAATGCAAGGAATACTCAAAGAAAAGTTGGCTTGAATTAAAGGAAATTTCCTAGAATAAAACAAACACTTTATATGACCCTGTATCAAATAAATATTTGCTTAATTCAAACATTTTTCTGAGTGCATGAGAGGAGAAAAATGTCTATTTTTTCAGGGTGAAAGCATTTGGAAAGTTTTAGATTGGAGGGACTTTGCCTGGCTTTGACTTTGCCGATCACCCTAAGTGTGATTCACGTTGGGGTCATGGAGACCCCACATCATCTCATAAGTTCTAATGTCTTTTAGATCAATAAAGGGAGAAAGTAGAGGCTCTTCCCCGTTTTGATCCTCTAATGTTTCTGAAATACATAGAATGAATGGCAGTGTTGCAATGTGATGAAACGTTGAGAGCAGATCGAAAGAGACGGCTTGTTTCAATGGAGGGAAAGAAAGGTGCAACAAATTAAACTAGAGCAAGAGAGATGCTGTGTCGCTAGGCAACCCCCATGGAGCCGGGAGAGGTGCACTCTCGCCTCGGACTATCGGCCCAACCAACTCATATTATTGCTTTTCCAATTTCGGGGGTCCTACAGAACCCCAGGCACGCGATACTAGCCGTCGGGCAGATTTGAAAACGTCCAATAATCGCCCGGGGAGTCCACCCTGCTTCACTCATATTTTCACTCATATGCTGGGCGGGGTGGCTATCTCGCGAGAAAAACAGGGGATTTCGTGCCGAGGAACCCTGCATCAAAAGTAATTGACAACATTCTCATACCTATTTTTGGGATAATTCTATATTCATGATACTCAAAAATATATGACACATTTCAGAATTTGGTCAATATATTTTTCAGATAATTTTTTGCACTGAAAAATTGGAGACTATCGACACTCTGAATTCGAATTATTGACATAGCTATTTGGATTCGATGAGCATCAGTGATTCACTGCTTTAGTCATATTTCACACTTTCTAAATTGAAATCAGAGATTTTTCACTGACTTTTCAGTGAAACAGTTAATAAAACTTCAGTCACCTTCAATATTGGTACCAAACTGAAGTTTTATCCTGATTGGATAAAACTTCACCAAAAATGTTTAGGGATGATGAAAATCAAGTACAATCGCAATTCCGGCTTCGGGTTGTCGAATAAAATCCTAAAACAAGCTTATATGTTCAAAAGGATTACAAAAGCTGAAGAGGATCCATGATATTTTTAAAATTGATGCCAAATTCTCCCTCAAAATAAACATTTGGTTTGAATATGATCCTAACGGTTTCTACCCCAGCAGTGGTTGTTTTGTGAAAGATACGTTCGCATACGTGTTTTCCTTCTGTATTGTAATCTCAAAATGATATGATTGAAGAACAGCAGGGTGTAGGGAATATTCGTTTGTAGGATCATCATCGACGCACCCGGCGACGAACTGTCTGCTGCTTCCTGGCGGACATCGACCCCCAGGGATGACGCCAATTGGAAGAAAAGGGGGTTGAGAAGGGGGATCGTGAAATTCGTATCAGCTGTACCACATACAACCTCGATCATAGATCTGTCGATTCAAAAGGAGCAGTCATAATTCATCCCACAGATAAATTATGTATTTTTAGACTAAAAAGATTCTAAAAGTGATACCATTTATCTAGAGGGTTTATCCTTCAAAGTATTCTCTTTACCAAGGTTATCGAATAAAATATGAATTAATGCTCCTATTTCCAACATCCGAAAGCATACAGCTTAGCTTTGAATCATGGTATTGTTAATTTTGCTCAGCGTTTATAGCAAGCTAAATATAAAGATCAATTGTGCATGGATTACACTTAGCTTTAAATATAGGTCTGTTGTCTGTATAAATATAACTCCTCTATAGTGGACACGTTTAATTAGTTTGCAATACGAGACTAACAAGCGCGCATATTTCTCCTCTATAGACCCCGAAATAACATCAAATCATTCAAATTCTCGCGCTAAATAAATGAACCAATATTTACCCCAATTATCACTTATTATTTTCCAATTCTTGACTCACGTGACTCCAAATGTTGCAATCTTTTAAAGCTTCGATCAATCTTTAACGAAAGCTCCCTCTTTTTTTATCTGAATCCCATAAAACCTCGCTGCTTTAAATTCCAAGTCACAGAAAAAAAAGAGTCCCCATTCCCCGGAACTTGAAGGAATCTTTTCTTCTTTTGCTTCTAAATGCACCCTAGCCCACGAAACGATACACACTCAATCTTCCTGAACGACCCCCTTCTTTCTCTCCCCAATCTAAACCACCCATTCCCTTAAAAAAGTCCTCTATCCCGAATCGGCAACCGAATTAGCCATTCCCGTTTCTCTTGAATACTCTGATTTTCCTTCTTGTCCTCTGGCGACAATGCAATTTTACCCAGTACTCCCATAGCGAGTTGAGTCCACAGCTCGGACGCAGACCCAACTCTTTTTTTTTCATTCACCCCTTCTTCCAGCCCCCATCATTTCTTCCTTCATTCCCCGAGATTCCGTTTCGAGTTCGTTTCACCTGCGGAAGGTGTATTGCGGAAACTCCAACTTCCTCATCCTCCACAAGGTTACTCACTTTCCCCGTGCGTACAACCGGCTAAAGTTGGGTGCACGTGTGTGTGTATGAGTTTATTCGTGTGGGGGTGTGGGCATGTGACTTCCGCACACTATGAGGAGCAACCCCGATACCCCGATAGTGTGCCTCTTTGGTTATAGGGGACGTTATCCTTCGCGTAGAGTCGTATGGACACCAGGACCGCCTCCGGCGAAAACCACGAGGGGTGCAAATCGATGGAGCAGTGACGTCACGAAGTGCGGGAAGCTGCGTCTCCATGGTGACCGCCAACGGACCCGGCCGCCCTGTGTGCCGGGAGGGGCTTGCGATGAAATTTTATTAAATTTCACTTCCGCTTTTTTCAACCCCAACCCCCGGCCTCGAACAATCCACCCACTCTACTCGCTGCTGAGGCTTTCCTTTCATCCCCGGCCGCAACCTTTTTCGCGGGAAATTGCGTGTCAGGGTATGAACCGCAAAAGAAGCCGATCAGATCGCCGGTCCCTTGCGGGATCAAACTCCCCGTGGCGATTAGACAAGGAATGCATCATAGAGGCCGAATGGCATCGCGAGTTATTTTTCTTTCTAGGGAGTTCGAACACTCGTCGACGTGATGAGAAAAACGACGCTTAATCTTTTCATCTCCTCGACCTCGCTTCAACTTCAAGCTGAGAGAAAAGGAAGATCTTCCTCCCTTCTTTGCGAACTAGTTTTGCACCACTTGGGTTAGGCTTTTCTTTGTATTCTCGAAGGCTTTTTTCCTGGTGTTCTTATTGGATTAGAGGCGATTTGACAGGAAGGTATATGGAGAAAATTAGGAAATTGCTGGGAAATGAAGGGTGGCAGAAATGAGGATTTCTTTTGTCAATAATGATTCCTTGACAAAATTTATCTTCAATTAGTGATTTTATATATAGAAAAGCACTAATGTAGTTATACAACCCAAGCTTTTCAAATTCTTGAAAATCCGGATCTGAAAATTCTGGATCTGAACATTTCTAAGCTTTTTGAGTTGACGTTTTTCCGATGATTATTGGACTTACTCTCCTGCTTTTACCACCCCTATTTTCGTTGCGTCGTGATGTGAGAAAATATACTTTTTATTCTTTCAAATTCTTTTCTTAAGTGATATAAAAAATTTTTCTATTGGTAGAATGTTAAACAACTTTTCCTTCCATTCTCTTATTTTCCTTTCTTTTTATAAGATGTTATACAAAAATTATGTAACTCCTTAGGGAGAGATTGTAGACATTTCTTACGTAGCTTTCATTTTTTCTTATATTTCAAGCAACTTGTAATACTAGAATCCTCGTAAACTCGACATTAATTGCTAAAGAAAATAATATTTTTATTAAAATGAGAATAAATATACCATTTTGGGGTTCCTTCCCTATTGTACTTTATTCATTATTATTTTTTTCTTTATATTAGGGTTTTCTCATTTATTTCTGTCGGTTTCCTTCCTTTCATTTACACCATTTTTTTTCCTTTTCTCTAATTTCTTTCCCAACTCTATAATTTCCTTTCATTTTCTCTCACTTTTGTTACTTTTTTCTCTTGCTCTCGGTCTTTCTCGCCTCGTGAGGGTCACTCGCTCTTCGTTAATTTCGTGAGAGGGGCGAAAAGTTTCCTCTCGAGCCTCGAACCCCTCGAGGTGAGTTTAAGAGGAAAATGATGAAGAGGGTGTCTTCTTTCGTGTTTTTAACGTAAACTTCGAGCGAGTTTTCTCGAGTTTCAGCTCGAGGGCACCAGTAAAACTCTCCTTTTTCTATTCGTCTGTCGTTTGTATTTACAAGTTGCATCTATAACGAACGGAAGAGCGAAGACAGAATGACGTATAAACGGACATTGTCAAGAAATCGCCTGTACTAATAAATTTTCGGTATAAGCAATGGGTTTCCAAAGAGAGGGTCATAACATCATGATCAGTATTTTTTCTAACTAAGTGATTGGTTTATTGGAAATGGAGATTAGTTTATTATTTAATACAATAATAATTAAAAATCTCCGCCCTGTTTGATGTTACAGATTAAAAGTAGAAAATAAATTAAAAGTAAATCAAAGAACCGACTGAAATATAGGACTCTATCATCATAATTAAAAAATATATGATTCCGTTGGCAAAGAATATGATTATTTTTTGATCAAAGAAAACTGCGAAAACCCAGAAAATTTTCCGCTCTCAACCTGCACCAATTATAATTTAAAAAGTTCAGGGGTTGATGTTATTTCCTCGTTCTAGATTTAATTTTCCGTACAACCACAACTTTTTATGGTCTCTTAAAAAATTTCCCAACAATCTAGTCTTTATTATTTTCCTGAGAATTAAATCTAATTTAACTCTTTTTTTTAATTTTTGGTGATGTCTATAAATATAATATAGAATTATTCGTGTATTTATATGTTTAAAAGAAATATATGTATCATCATTTCCTTTTTATTATACTTGTGCAGATAAAAAATTTAGTTTAAAACATTCCATAAAAAATCCGCATTTTTATTGGAAATAAATATCTTTATTACTTTTGCTATGCCTTTACGAGAAAGCGCAGTGCCTATAAAATAAAAAATATTTCAAAGTATGTACCCGGATTTCATTCTGTTAATATCCTCAGTACTCCACATTGCCAAATATGCTTTTATCAACATTCTAATATAGATCCAGGTTCAATTTTCGTAATTCCTTAATTTGAAAACTACAGGAAAGCAATTTCTTAAAAATGCGAATGATTCCGAATATTAATGCAAGTTAATCAACTTGAGTAAGTTCAACCTGAAGAAACTACTTCGCGTCGCTAATAATTAATACACAAGATGTTTCCCCGGAGAAAAATGACTCAATACGCTTTTCTATAGAGCCCTCTAAAAAGAAAAAAATTTCTTGCTTCAGTGAGATCGCTTATAATCAGTAAAGTGTCACTAATTCAGCTTTAAAGAGCACCTGCTATGAAAAAATGTAATAATACATTCCATAAAATTCGAATCTTCTTTTCCAAACCACTACCTCAAAAATAATACAATATCTCCCACAGAACATTTTCTCAATCGACCCTAATACCCCCTCGCTCTACGAATCTAACCTTTCACAGGAATTTCAGCTGAACAATTCTCGAATCCCTCTTGATTCCCTCTTGTTGTGTCCAATCTTTGTTTCGTTTTCTCTCCGGATTTTCTAGATTCGCCAATCGGTTTCATGGCACGAGGGCAGGCGAGAATAAGGTGAATAATTTTTGCATCCACTGTAGAAGCTGTGCGATTGCACAGAGAACTGGGAGATCGGGGGTGCAACGGAGAAAGCGAAAATGGGGTTGAGGGACGGAAAAGTCGAGAGAGATGAGGCTATGGGGGTAGAGTAGGTATAGGTGTGGAGTTGGGGTATAGTTGTGTGGTTGGGGATAAAGTTGTGGGAGATGGTCCGTGGGGAGGGTGTTGAGGAGAGTAAGAGATCGAGAGAGACAGAACGTAGCAATGATGCTGAAAAGGGTCGGGGGCAACTTGGGCGTGGGGTTTGGTCTGCGGGGTGAAGGGGGTGTGTTTGGTCCGGGAACTCGCGGTGATGCTGTATTGATCCGAAGGCAGGAGCTAAAGTAAGCCGCCGCTGGTAGAGCGTTGCCTTGGCAACCTCGTTCCTCATCCCCCAGGATTTTCATCCACCCTCTCTCTCTCCCCCCCAACCCCTCAGCCCCTACTCGCGAAACCACCCCCGAACCATCTCGTTTCGCTTCTCGTTCTCCTTTCCACCTATCCATACGGACGTATAATAGCCTACACACACGTTTACCCCCACAAGCAAAACACCCCCATGCACTTACTGCCGGTTGTCTTCATATATAGAATTATTTGCATGTGAAAATGGCTTATATATGCATATATTTATGTACAAGTGCATCCTATAAATATGTTTGTAAAAATATGTGTAAATATATGTGTACATGTGTGGAAATTTGATGTAAAAAGGTGAGTGACATATGTGTGGGTTCAGGGGCGCTAAACGGAAGCAGGGTATATAATTCTTTTTAAACTCCTACGATCGGGGCTACGAGCTTATTTTCCTGGTTTTCTCTCAGTGAATTTCCAAGAGTTAGATGAAGACAGAGATGAGTTGGGATTTAGGGGAGGGAGGAGGGGGTGAGTGGGCGTCAGCATTATTTTATACTGAGATCGTTTACCTAGCTTGGTGACATGGATCGAATCGCGACGACGATCGGGAGTGAGCTCAGATGTCGCGGGGAAATGCCGAGTCTCATTCTCATTTGAGCAGAGATTTGCGAGAATGTTTTCAACTTGTGTGAGCACAAGAGTGTATGACTGTGTTGGCGGTCTATCTTTGCGAGGCAGCTCGTTATGGAAAATGTTTAACTTTTATCGTTAAGCACGAATCCTGAAAATGCTACGCTGCTCGGCAGAGAAAGAAGTAAAGCTGGGTATACATGAGTTGAGATAATTAAGAGCTTGAATATGAGGTGGAATTGTTTTCTGCCAAGTGGACAGTTATGCATGGAAATGTATATTTGAGAATGAATAAAAGAATTTTATTATTGGTTGAGAATGTGGTGGTTGAAATTCGAAAATAATTAAATGTATCTATTAAAAGAAGGTCATCGGATCAGGGATTCAGTCACCTTGTAACGTTTTTACAGCCAATGATGCAACTTTTCAATTTCAACCCTTATGAGGCACTTTTATGTATCATAAAAAATGCATAAATGGCAACATGCCACCTTTGCGGAGTATTGAAATTACTAACATATTGTTTTACACGTTTCGTGTAAAAATCATGAATGACTGTTTTACGTGTAGAAAAAGACGAGAAGAGGATTATTTTCACGATTCATCGACCATTTATTTCTTCTTTCGTAATCTGAGATTTATTGAAAGTTGTACTTTCATTAAAAGTAATCAATATCCATGTAATTCTGTAAATTATTATATGGATTAAGAATTTGAATTTTGCAAGTAATATATTTAATTGAAAATATATCCCAAGCAGGACAGAAAACATTTGGCTTTTGATGAGTTGAGCTATAATTTTATTAGATTACGAACACACCGACAATTCCGGGACATCATTTGAATAGATATCACGAAAATGAAGAGCCCTCCAGGAAGGACTGTACCTTTGAACGAGGGTGAATACGAAATTTTAGTTTCCTCTCGCTTTTGAACCCGGCTGGGAGATTTGTCATGGCTTCGAAACATAATTGGGTACTTTTAGTCGTTCATGCACTTCAAACTGTTGTAGAAGTCAAATCATGCTACATTTTTTACATTCCTTGAAGAATATTCTATATTAATATTAATGACGTAAGAAAATGAATTCACTAAAGTTAGAATTGAATTATGTGATAATATATGTCCTATAATACGACCTTCCCGTGGGTCGATGGTATCATCAGGAGGTTGACTCCGTTTTCTCCAAAGTTTAGTGAAAAAAAAAACGAGCATAATATTTCTCCATCAAAAATATTTAATAATATAATATATTTTGATATATCGTCTGATTTAAGATTCCTTTCTGTTTAAGAAACGGTAAATAATCAATATCAGCTCTAGAAAAAATAACTCACAATTTTTTTGTGTAGCTCAAAAAGTTCCTGTATAATATCTTCAATATAATTAATAATATTTTTCAAATAATATATAATAATACGTAATAAGCATCTCTTCCATATAATGCACCAATAACAATTACATTTAATTAATTGAAATTGATGCTGATTTTGGTGATTTGGTTATCATCCCTTATTTCTGATTTTCACTTTGTATGATTATTCGACATATGGGATGAACAATGAGGAGGCGAGACAGCGATTTTGATTTCAGCATTATTATGCTGGTGGTCAGGTATAATGTTCAGGTCAGCTGTCGATTTGCCTGAAGCACAATTCTGCTTAGGACTGTGTTGGATTAGTGCGAATTGAATGTACATTCTGGTACAATACTCATACAAAAATACACACACACGTCCTCTCGCCAATATCCTCGGATAATGCATTATGCAGAGGCCGATATATATGCACCCGAATATTTCATGGAAAATTATAGAACATTGAAATTCTAAAGAATCCATTATGCATTATATAGTTGCAGCTAATTAAATATAACAATCTCATTACAAGCCCATTAAAAATTACGAACATGTAAATGTTGTTAATTCAAAATTACAAATAAATGTGTCTTTTCATATTTGATTCAATACTGGGCGTTAAATAGTGTAATTTAATTGTTATTAATGTGCTTTTGATTTGATTTGTTTCTGTAGAAAACGTATAACTAAATAAGAGGTTCTATAAAGTACAGCTATCACTGACTTCTAAAAATGAGATTATATGAACGGTTATTCAATAATTATATCCCTAAACAAAAATTTTCGATGGTAAAAGACACTTTTATATTAAATCCCCTATTTCGAACTTGTTTTCCCCATCGCTAGAGCCCGCCAGTCGTTGGTCCAGCGCAGCATCCCCCGAGAGTTCTGCACCCTTCTGGATTTCAGGGGAACTAAAATGAGGGTTGCAGCAGCAAACCAAAGCGCAGGGCACCCCAAACAATACATGCGTGCGCGTGATACTCGAATATTCTGACTCTCTTAATTTTTTAACAATAGAAATAATAATTATAATCGACACTCAATTTTTAAAAATAACTAATCGTGCTTCAAAGTTTTTTAAAAGCTTATCAAGGAATACTTTGCGTTGAAATATCTTAAATAAAGGATCATTTCAATCGGAGAAATGTGTGAAATGCATTATGGGGGTGCGAATAAAATGGCCGTGATACGTTAACCGAGCTTTATCAATTATTCGCAAGTGTATGCGCATGCATGTACACGTGTTTGGGTCTGTGTTGTGCATGGGGGTCAATTGAAGAAGTGCGGGCTTTCCAATTAGTATCTAATCGGCTTAGACGAATTGCGGTCGCAAAGTGTAAAAACATGAGATTGTCTTACGTTGCGCTGGTGCGCAAAAAATTTTACTGATGCTCGGATGGAGAGGAGTTTTTTTGAGTGGGCTTTAAAGATAATATCGGTAAGTGACATCCTAGTTATCGATCTAGTTTCCTGACATGCGAGGCACTTTTGTCCTTGAAATTGCAGGTCCAATCTATTCGTTCATCAAGATTTAAATTGAATTTTTCTTTTAAAAAATCTGCTTTAAAATGTTTACAAAATGTTGGAATCCTAAATTAGGAAAATCTAATTAGGGAAGTCTAATTAGGAAATTAAAATAGTTGTTAAGTATTAGAAAATATTATCGAAAATTAGAGCTGCATTTTTTGAAAAAGATAAAATAGATAAATGTTGTTTTTGAAAATTGATAAAGTAGTCTGTTATTTATTTAGAAATTTGAGTTTGCCTGAAGAATTAGGAGCAATTTCTAAAATGAGATCCTACGACGGGGAAAGCAGTTCTGGAGAGGAAGATGATAAACGAGAAGCTTTACCGGAAGTACATTTACAACCAGGACCTTGGCAAAGATCTCATCCTACTTGGGCCTGGGATCATCGCAGCAATGTAAGAATAATTAATTATCATACTAAAATATTTTAGGATATTCTACTGCCTAATAGTTTGCCCAAAACAATTTTCTTCGAAAGTTGTCGTTTTTTTAATATTCAAAAATTCTGTAAAATATTCTTTTTGAAAGATTGGAAACGTTGGAAAAATGCTTTCAATAAATGTTAGATATAAAAATGAATTAATTTACCGCATTCAGCATCAGTTACCGGCCCATTCAGCCGCGTCTCTGGAATCGATGAATTTTCCTGGACCTGGAATGTCTCATCCGGGAGTTTCCGGACCTCCGGTTGGTTATTCTTCTTCAGAACATCCTCAAAGTAACCCGGGAAGAAGAACTCCTCTAGGAGCTGTTGGTCTCGGCGGTTTTTACTTTCAACAGCAACCACAACCACAAGCTTCCTCCAGTTCCCTCTCCGACGAAAATAAACCAGATCTCGAAAGGTAATTCTGAAAAAATTATCACAATAAGAATACATTTACAAAAATAACCATAGCATAAGAAAATTATTCGCAAAATAAATATCGTGGTGTTTTAAAGGTAACTTTTCTCTATAATTTTATGTTTCTTTTTATATTTGCAGACCAGAAGGCTCACGACTGAATTGCCCTCCAAAATCAAAAACAACTCGACAAGGAAAGAGTGTTAGATTGAATATAAATGCTAGAGAACGTCGTAGAATGCACGATTTAAATGATGCATTGGATGAATTGCGATCTGTTATTCCTTATGCTCATAGTCCATCCGTTAGAAAACTCTCAAAAATAGCTACTCTTCTCTTGGCGAAAAATTACATCCTCATGCAAGGTAATTTATTATAAAAAATATTAATAATTGCATTGAATGAACGTTTACAACTTTTGGTACATTAAAGTATTAAAGATATTCTTTGATGAAACAAAAAGGTCTGATTAATGTGCCAACTTCCTTTGATAACAAAATCGGTTTTCTTGTTCTTATTTTACAATCTAAGTTCTTCGGTGGTTGAAAATGTAATTAATATTGATGAGCTAGCAAGTTTTGTGACCTGAATAAAATCAGATTTCTTGTTAAACTTCTTTTCTCATGTAAGTTATTAAAGAAGATGAAAATCTAATTCAGAGTTCAGGACTCGACTTCCTAATTCATTTTTATATTATTTTTTCTCAGGAAATGCATTGGACGAACTACGAAGAGTAATAGCAGTGCTTCAATCACCCCACGCACACACTACAGCATTGCCACCCACACCTGTATCATACGATCTACTTCAAGGATTTCCTGGAAAACTTTTCCAAGGAGTACCAGAAATGCAAGGACTTCTTGCTGGGAATCCTCAAGCATCCGGAGCTGGAGGTATTCCAACTGAGGGACCGATCAAAAGTGGAGAATCAACATAAAGAAGAAAAAAAAATGAGAAAAAGGAAAATAAAGAAGCGCTCTTCCGGAATAATCTTAAGAAATAAAGTAAAGTGAAAAATTTAAGAAAAGCAAAAATCTCTTTTTGAGATATATTGCAATGTGTGAAGTACTAGTCATTAGATTGTAAGAAGGTAGTATACCAGAGTATTAGAAATGCTTTGGGTTTCGCTCTGCGTTTAAAAAGATGAATCAAAGTCACTTGAAAGTACTAGAATTTAGGAAGATATTTACAAAACATTCGCCTCGTTGAAACTGTTAACAATTTTTGTTTAATATCTTGAAAAATATCTGGATTTCTTTCTTTTGTCACGAAAATCGAGTCAAAGATCCGGAAGTTATATTTACTGGCAGCAAAACATTCGAGTTAAAAACGATACTGTTTAATTCTGTTCAAATGATAAAATTTTTCTCGTTTATGGAAATTAAACTTTGTATGAGTTACAAATATTCTTAACAGTATGAAGTCGGCGAATTAAAATTTATAGAAGAATCTATATTATTCTTCAACGAATATTACGCAAAGTCAATAGAGGAGGGAGATAATTTATTTTGAAATAGTCTCAAATAATGGAGAATGATTGATTATGTACGAAGATCATAATTTATACTATTATTTTCAAATGAAAAGTAAGAACGGTGATTTTCTTCATACAATAACCAAGAAATAGGGGTAATTTAATGAAGATTAAAAAAAGAGTGAAATCGAGACTGGAGATTAAAACTCTTCAAACATTCGGAAAATATCCGAATTCCGCCCGTAACACGATAGTCAATATAGAATGTGATAAATTTTGAAGATATGCTAGTCGTATGGAGATAACAAATATGAATTTATATATATATTTACTAAATCGTCGAGTCTTCGATTTATAATGACTTATTCGTACTACAATTACGTATATACATTATTAATAATTATACATAAATTATATGACATTTATTATCCCAGAAAACAAGTATTGCATTCTTTCTTAAAGAAATCTGTACAAAAAATGCAGAATATGACTTACTTATTCATATTTTCAATTGCGAGTTGCAAATTTAAACTGCATTGTTTGAAAGCTCATTTTTAAATAAATTTCCTGTGCAATGTTATCTGGGATATCCATCGAAAGTTTACTATGAAGTGCCAAGATGTTTTTGAGTGTAATGCATGAAGTTTGTAAATCACTGATTGTAAAATCTGACAAAGTTGGATTTGAAGTAACTTTTAATTTGAAAATTTGACTTTTGAATGTTTAGTGATTGCGGTGATTGTGAAGTGTCTAGTGAAAAAATTGTTTGTGAAATAGAAGAACGTCGAATTATTTAAAAATCTATTTCATTGTTGTTTCACATTAACAGCGAATAGCGAAATGAAGCAACTATGAAGTAAATCAATTGTAGAAACTGTCAAAGACATAATGAAAGTATTAAGTACCTATAAAATATATTCATGATTTGCGAATCAATAAATAAGTACGAAATGAATGAAATTACACACAAATAATCATGAGAAGTAACAAGTAAGATGCCAGTATTATATTATGATGGGATTTGAAAGTATTTATTCTAGGATGTAGAAATAATTGTTTAGAATCTAAAATTATATTTAAAAAAATAAAAAAATATTTAAGAATGTCGAATATATCGACTTAGGAAAACAATATATAATAAGTATTCAATGAGCGATTAAAAATACGCGATTCCGTCTACCGTATGTCAAAAATTATACAATTATAACAACAACTTTCAATACAGATAAGTATTAGATAAGTGTAATAATTTACATGCATACAATATAAACATTCATTATCTAAAAACAAATGTAAAATTTCTCTTCGGTTTTTCGTTACCTCTATATTTGCAAATGACGACATTTATCATTAAAAATTTGGAAACTAGTTTCCAAATCTGCATAAATAAGTGCAACAACAAATTATGTTAAAAAGTGCAATGCCAGATATATTCAAATTTTCTAATTGTTTCCTTGTTCCTGGGTATAAAATTCAATCGATAAATTACAATATAACTCCAAAAGATTAAAATATACTTTAAAACTCTCAAATTTCCTTTGGCCTTAACACTTTTATTCACTAAACTACTCAAGTTTTCATTTTTCAACCTTGACAACCAAACTGTCAAACAACAATCAATTTAAACATAAACAATTAAACATAGAGTAAAAAATTGGAGTCCAACAAGTGGCGCCACGCGCGGAGAAGTTATAAACCCACTTGACGTTTTCTCTCTCTGTCGCGTCAACTTGCAAAACTCTTCTGTACGCTGTTTGGCTTTGGCCGTTGTGTTCATTTGTGTGCATTTGTGTTCGAGGTTCAAGATGGCCCATTCTGTTCTCTACGCGGTATGGTGTGATACAAAGAATGAAGTGAATGTTCAAGGAAAATTCTGAGTGCCCATCCTCGAGAGTAATCATAAACTCAACTCAAACAACGACGCTTATGATAATGATTGTGTGACAGATATCCAAAAATCATCGAGCTGTTTTATTCCTGACAATTTTCACCTGCAAGGTTTTCACTTCCCAGTGGCGTAGCCCAAGACAGATGACAAGGTAAGAGTCAACAACTGTAGAAATCGACTTTTATATTTTTCTTGTTTTTGGTTTTTTGAATGTGTGCCTTTAATTTTACTCTTTCCAAAAAAACCTTCTGCGTCATGAGGAAAATTGAGAAAAGCAAAGTTAACCTTACTTTGTTGGTAGTCGCTCCCTTCACAAGAGAAACGCTTTGGCTCACTTCTCTTGAGATGCTTTTGTGGCTCGTGGATTGCTCAAGGTCGCTAAATTTTTTTTATTTGAAAATCCAAGTTTTTTGTAAGGATCTAATCATTTTTCATAATAGATCAGAATCCAGCGAATGAGAGTCATCTTTTTGAAATGCTTTGTTGTGTTGAGACTTGCGCGCGTAAGCGTTCTAGTGTACTGTTCCTTTGATTGATGAACTCATTTATTCAATTGTAAGATCACCGTCTCGAATACTTGCGAAATAATGAGCCAACAGTTGGTTCACGCACAGCAGATGCAGTGGATCGACTTTCCTGGCTTTTAGTTTAAAGATTGGAAAAGTTATTGTTTTTTTCAGATCTTTCCATACTCTTGGGAACATTTTTTGATGTGTTGAAGTAATAAAAATCTTTCATGGAAGTTTTAAAATAGGAATGAATAAACAGTATTCTTTTTTCAGGGTTGCAGGTTTTATGGATAATTGGAAGGAGTGAGTTTAATTTGAAGTTTAAATTCTCAGGGAATTTTCCTTGAGTGGATGAAATTATCTTTATTCACTAAAGTATAATATATTATCATTGCAACTCAGGTCTTAAACATAAATGACGTCATACATTCAAAGGGGAAAGGGAGTGAAAAATGTGTTACGTCATTTACAAGGCTTCATTGAAACGAATTATATTAATAATAAAATTACACAGTATCAGTATAAATTCCTTTAATCGAGATAAATATTTTGTTTGCATTTTGTAATGCGAATTAATAAGATTAAGATCTCATAATTATTAATAAATAATCGTTTAGCTCTAAAGTTTTTGAACTCAGGGAGAATTAAATTATTCTGGATTTAACTGCAATTTGATTTTATTCATATACGTCTTTGGAGAATAGTCGGCCTATTTTTAAAGTTCTCTTGTTTCTTTTCCATTTTTATTAGAAAAAAAATTTGGTTTTCAGAAATTTATATGGAAAAGTTTATGGACGGTAGCTCGTAAAAAGACCAGTCTTGAAGATTGTGGTTTATATAATTTTCGTAAGTTAGACAGAATATTTCACTTTAAGAAAAAATCAATATTGCTCGTTATATTAAAAAAAGTATTTTTGAGAGAAGCACTGTGTTTTAGTAATTCAGTTTCACAAGGATTTTAATTTAAAATATTGAATAATTCAAGAATCTCTCATAACGTTACGTAATTTGTATCTGGTATCTGCTTATTTTATTATTGAATATCATTTTAGAAACTGTATTGAAAATTGCAGATCTTATTTTCATAAATCGGTATATATAGTTTTCATTTGGAAAGTATAGTTTCTATTTTCTAATTGGAAAAATGAAATAAATTGTATTCGGGTGCTCGATAATATTATCCGAACCTGACAGAAATGCAAAGACTACTAGGAGATAAGCTTGTTGGAAATGCGTCAGAAGTTGTTTTCACTAAAAGATTGAAATGATGTAGTATAGTAAAAATATGAGTGGGAGATTCAAAATCTGAATATAGCTTGAGCAGAAATAATTAATTCATTTCAATTTCGAAGTAATAATTTAGGTTTCAACTATTTCTTTTAAACATATCGTCGATAAATATTGCTTCTAGAAATAAAAACCTTGTCTAATTTAGAAGCATGATAGTTGCGAAGTCTTTTTATTGAATTAAACATGGTCTCTTATTAAGTTAAAAGCAAAGTAAGTTTTATTGTTAAAGTAAGCATTATTGTTAAATTTATTGTGACCAGTTACCAAGACATTAAGTCTTTTTAGTTTATTTTTCATACACTTGATTAAGTCTATAAATAAAGCAGGCTGCGAAACGCTCAGAATATGTGATGATATAGTCAGTGTCTGTAATAGTAGTTGAAACTTAATAATTGTGATTCATTAATTTAGATCAAAGTTGGGTTTATAAATTAATGATACGCATTAGTTAATTAAATTCTAAGGGGAAAATATAGTTGCTTTCTTTCATGAAAATGTAGAAAGTTTTAAACAGGGTATTTCAATCTTTTTTGGTAACCTAGATAATTTCAAATTGATCTTTGCATTTTTATAGGAATGGGTCAGGTCAAGGAAAAATCACAGCTCTCAGAGATCTTATATTTTGACAGACAGGAAATTTCTAAAATGGAACTTTATTTCGATGCTTTTTGAATTTTGATCTGTTGGAATAGATATTGCATCTATTTGAGTATTGCATCTTTGTTTACTCTTTGAAAAATACACAAACAAACCTAATTCCTAGAAATGATGATGGCACCATCTAACATTCATCCCTTGAATTACGATTTACAACCCTTTTGCTGTCAGGCTAATAGTACCAAGTTGGATTCACTTGAGTCTATTTCTCAAAAACAATTTAAAACTTGATATTACTCAGAAGATCAATTTAGCTTTGATGTATTTGCAGGTATGAGGGAATTTCATTAGCGAATCTCAGAGGCAACATCGATTTTGAAAGAGAGAAGAGATTTGCTAAAACCTGAATTTTTCCGACCGTAGAAAACGGAGGTTGCAGATGGATTTAACGTAGAGCGCACTGCGTCGTAGCGTTTGCGATATTACCGACGAAGAAGGGTGAATATACCTTGGGGTGGAAGTGCAACGTTCTCCGGACTGCAAAGTGTTGGGGCCGTTGTGCGGGCGCGAGTTCTTCCGACTTCTTTGCAAATTGCAAAGGTTGGGGTAGTATAGGACTGGAAGTTGGTCCAGGATGGATGGAGGAAGGAAGATCGGCTGCTGTGGTTGCCAGGGCGACCGGCATTGATTACTCCCTCCTCTTTAGCAGACCTCCCTTCCCTCATTCCTCCTTGAACCCTCTCTGTTACTTCACTCTAACTCATTGTTTCCCTCTTCTCGTGATTCTCTATTAGTTATCGTTTTTTTTCTCTTTCCTAATGTCCACTCTTGGCCATTCTACAATTCCCTCTATTACTCTCACACTTTTACTCTCATAGTCCATTACGATTTTTCAATCAGGTGTCATGAGTATGAGGAAAAAGGAAATATCAAGAAGAAGGTCTAGAAGAGAAGATTCAAATATTAATTTACCAGGAGAAAGGGTTGATTGAAATGGTCAAATGGAATTAGGATTGGTCGAGATTCAAAGAGGGATGAAATTATTCAAACTGAAGATTTGAAACAGGTAGAGAGATAAAAGAAAAAGTGAAAAAAATTGTATCTGTTGCTTGACAACAATTCGATTATAGCTGATGTGGTTCTAGATACAAGATTTCAGTTTCATATTCTTGATCTTTCTGAATTCTTTTTTGATAATTGATGTTTCATGGCTTAAAAATGAATTTGGAATGCCTCTTTGGATGAGCCGAGAGCACTAATTATAATCTGCGATTAGGCATACGAGAAGTTGAATGAGAGCACATGGGGGTTTATTCTCTGCTCGTAAAGGTTACGAGGTCGTGCGTTAAGCCGAGTAGTGGAAGGAGACGAGATCTAAGGGTAAGAGCTTGAAATGCCCCAGTGAGAAGATGAAATGAAAATTGAATACATTTTCATAAAATTTATGAAAAATCGAAGGAACACGGTTTAAAATTCTTGAAACTCGTATACAATTAGTTGCAATCATTTTCTTGTAATGGTAATCTGATTGTGAATTAGTTGAGACAATAATTAAATTTTATTCTAAGAAATCTCCTGCTAACTGGACTGGATATTGTTTAAGGACTGCTTGTCTTTAAAACGAAAAGATTGTAAGAAGTAGTACGAAAGAGAAAGGATCTGAAATGAGCCTCCAGAAGAAAGAAAAAGTTGGAGACCCTAATAGTGGCTCATTACATTTGGAATTTCTCATCTTTTCCAGTTTTAGTTCAAGAAATTGACAGTAAACTACGATAAATGAAATCATATCTTTGCCTTAGTTAGTCTAGAGATTCTCTCATCAGTAAAAGCAAGCTGCAAGACGCTTGATATGTGGTAAAGAGCAGGAAGTGAGAACACATTTTTTTAAATTTTCTTACGAAATACAGAGGAAAAAAAAGAATCTTGAGTGAAAGGTGGTGATAGTTTTCCTCATTGCTTACTGCTGAAGATAAAACGAAAAGGAAAGACGTTCAGAGTGGATTATAGGAATTTACATCAAAGAAATATAATGTGAGTACGAGGAAGAACTATACTCGTTATTGAGTTGTCCTCAGTTGTATTTTGAGAATGTTTCGTTGAAATGAAAAAGAAAGAAATGATAACTACGTGATTTGCAGAACGTGCTTTCCTTTGAGAAAAAGAGTCGGTGGAAGGTGCTCTGTATTACGGATGGTCAGTTACATGTGAAATTGGAACCTCTCGTTATTTGGGAATGGCGCGTGACGACGTCTGTCGTCGGGACGCTATTGACGTAGAAGATCGGGTTCAATCGGGAATATTCGGCTTCCATAATCTCTCTCTATCTCTCTTATACGTAATTTCCATTTTGGTCTCTCTCTCTCTTTCTCCTTGGCTCTTTATGTTCCTCATTTCTCCCTCCCTTGGCTCCACTATGAGCGTGCGCAACCTCTTTCGCCTCTTTCCACCCCCAGGAACACTTTTCCATGAACAGTTCAACGCAAACGAATGCCGATCCACCTATCGATCCTAGGACTTCGACTATATTGGGTGATTGGATGAGCTGTTGCGTTGATCGATTTTACTTTTATGAAGAGCATTTTTCAACGCTGGTGCTGATAATAGAAATTTAGAAAAGCCACAAAGGTTTTATTATTTTCGATTTTGCTGAATAGGTGGTATAGCTTCGAGGAAGCTTCAGTTTTATCAATTAGAGGAGAAGCTTTAGAAAAGAGAAGTTAATTTGGATTTCACTCAGCCTTCGGTGGTGAAATAATTGAAGAATCAAATTTCATTTAGAAAAAAGTTTCAGAAGCTATAAGATTTTTGTGATTCTTTAATTAAATTTTCCTTTAAACTACAGATAATTTATTTTTACAAGTCTTCTTCTAAAATAAGAATTTATAAAATCATTAGATTTTGAAAGCTGTAGAATATGTAAGCAAATTTGGAAAGCAGCCAACTTCATGGAAACTATCTAATTTAAACGCTATGAAATTTTTAAGTAGCTCGCAAATTTCTTAGGATCGTGGATATAAAGCTTGTGAATGTTGGGCATACTAATGTAAACATTCTCAAATTGAGTAGTAGTTAAATTCAACAGGGATTCAATTCAAATTTTATGAAGAAAAATTGCAAACCTTCCTCATAACGTAGAATCCACCTTACTTCAAACATTGGTCCGAATATCGAACAAATATTTCCCTTGGATTTGAATTACTTTTTTTAAAAACCAAAACCAACTTTTTACCCGAAGTCTGAGTTTCAGCTTTTAGTTTCTGTTGGTTTTATAATACATATTTCATTAAATAGAAGCAAAGAAAATTGGATATCTGAAGTTAGGTGATTGTACGGTACTCTGTTAGTTTAGACATTTTTTGATGAATTCAAAATTGGAAGTGAAAGTATTTATCTTAACTATTATAGAGATTAAAAAATACCTTTACATTCAGATTTCTATTTTGTGTTTTTTAAAGTGTCAATTTTTATCAATGCTAACTTTCCGATAAAAAAATGTGACCCTGGGAAAATGTCGATAAAACGCTCAAGGGTCGTTACTGAGTCAATAGTTTGTAAATAAAAATGGTACATATTTGTCTTTAAATAACATCGCTCATCAAAGACTAAATTTAAAGATATTCTTATTGAAGAGTTTTTATAGTAAAACAATTTTAAATATTAGCGAAATATGGATGGGAATCTGAAAAATAACGATATTTTGAAACTTTTCAAATTGACAACTATGAAATTGAAAAATATCGTCTTTTAAAATCTCTTGAATATCAAGAGTATGAAAGTTAGAAAATCTTTGAGCTGGAATATTTCCAAAACTTCAAAGTTTCCCAGCTTGCAAGCTTGTAAGTTTTAAAGCCTCTAAATTTGAAAACTTCCAAATTTAGTGGTGTCTCAATTTCCAAATAGAAATATAGATCAAATTAAGATCCTTGGAAATATTCAACGGCTCTCTATCCTTGCAGATCAGACTTCTCAGTTGCTAAATTTCGATGGTATGCAATTTTCTCATAATTTCCCGATCAGTTAATAAAATCGATATGAAACCCAGCTTTTGATACCTCTTCGGCTTTTCTGAAATTGATGCAGTTGCTACATCATTCTCCAACAATGGCTGTTGTGAAACTTGTAACTACCAGCTAGCCAGTACAGCGTTGCGACCATTCTCAGGAAGATTTTGCAACCGTATGCACTCGTTCTACTGCATCCACCTTGCCGGTCGTCTAGTGTACTTTCACATCCGACAAAAAACAACTGTTCCATGCCCGTTTGTCGATAACTGACGCCTTTGTTGCTGAAAATATCTTAAGGCTACGATGAATGTTTAGGGTTGAAGGGAAGTTGTTTATGACCGGTGTAAATTCTCTTGTAGGGGCACATTATCTTGTCACTCCAGGGTTAGTCTCCGAATTTCGATTCCAGACTACAGAATCGCATTCTGCCTCTTAAATTTCAAGGCTCTGAATTTAAAAACTCAATCATGATTTGCTCTTGTGGGAAAGACAATTTATTATGTGAATAATCTTTAGAGTTCTAAATTAACCCTTTTATATTGCATTATCCTGAGATATTCTAATTGGAGGTTGATTCATATCTATTGATTTATCGTTCTCTATTGTTTTATGGTTCACAATCATTTCCTTCGTTAGATATTCGTTGAAGGCGTTTGATAAATGCCGATATCCTCCAAATTCTAGAAAGCGTAGAAAACGCTTTACATAAAAAATATTTAATTCTAATACTTTTTGAGTAAGTTGTTTTCTATGTTTTCGCTCTCAAATATGAAGAGTATATGTTACTTTGGTTTTCTATATTTTCAATTGAGATGGATTGAATATTCATTTGTTTCAGGATCATGAAGCATTTTAGAAAAGGTTTCTGTTTTCATTTTCTGCAGGACATTGTTGTGACTGTGCTTTCAAATAACTTTTGCTTTCACTAAACAACATTACAGAAACCATTTGAGTGGTTAATGTAAATCTTGATAGTACAATGCGCTCGTAAATGTCTCCCAGATATCCTTCAGGCTATTAAATGTCTCTTGGATGTCTAGTCTTGCTATCAAAAAGAGAGACTAGTATATTTGGATCAAATCACTGATGTAACAGTTTTCATTCGCTTAAAGTTGGGACTATAATAATAATACTCCATAATTTGGGATAATTAATTGAAACCTAAAATAAAATATCTAATTTATTGATCAAGGATTTAATAGGTTCAGGCCTAGTAATCATTCAGCGAATCCTGTCCTAAAAAATCTACCTGCTTCGTGAAAAAATTGTACTCGAAGAGGAATCACGTAAACTGACGATGACGTTGATCTTGGCGAGGAAGCTCGTGTATCGAAGCAGGTTCGTCCGCCTCATAGTCACGCTTTTCGAATGTAGGACAGGCCCTTCTCTCTACGTACGCCATCCTACGCAAGAATAGTATTTGAACGTGTTGTACATACGGGTTGATCCCTCAGTCGTGACATAATAGGAAAAGGGCGACGGGTGAAAATAGGTCAAAGGTTTACTACGCCTACACTCTGCCAATATTTTCTTAACACGGTTTTCTGCTTACAGTTTGTAAAACAAAATAATTACTAGACCTAGTTTGTTTAAGAGAAAACCATCACTTTCATTTTAGTTTGACACTACCTAAAATTTTTAAAAGTTCTCTTGTATTCATAAACCATACCTATTTTTAGGATTTGTTTATCAAAACGTTTATAATTTGAAGTTATGCAACTCTGGTTTCTATCTCATCAGGATTTAAAAAATGGTTATTTGATATAAAAAAGAAATCGTTGATTATAATTTTATAATTTATGCTGTGAATACATCCGTAGTATGAGAATAAAGTTGGTGACGAATTTTTTTATCGATTATATATGAAAGTAGTTGGACGTAGCTTGCATGTACTTGTTGGTATGTACATATTGCATACGTACTATGCAGGTATACATTATGTATATAAGCTTTGTCGGGCACGTGCTCTACAATGATTGACGTTATTTGTCTCAACTGTATAGCAATCTCACACTTAGTTCCAATATCACCCCCTCGACCTCTTCCAGGTGTTTCGAATTTTTCTAGGCATGAAGTTATAGTTGTAAAACTGGTGTGTTCCGACTTCCAACCCGGTGAACTACAGAGGAATTTTACTTGAGTACCGGTTCGTCGATGTACTGATGCAGCAAGTCGAACGCCGTCGTGACGTCAGGCGTCCTGACGCTATTTCTGTCCAACGACAATTTGCTTTTGCCACCTATCTTCCTTGTCGAGTCAAGACTCGAAAGAAAGTCGAATTTTGTATTGATAGATTTTCTTTGCTTAATTTTGTTAGTTAGATGAAATAGGAAGGTATTTTCTAAGTAATAGATATAATTAATTTAATTTCCAGATTAAATTTTGGCTCTATTTAAATTAGGATAAAATTCTTGCAATCATAGATTAATAAATGCACATATCTTTTAACGTAAATATTTTCTTCTCTTTCAGATAATCCAGCAGACGTCCGGATCTTTCTGGGCAACTAAACACACCGAATGCAATGTGAGGGATGGAAAGAGAAGAATGTATGTACCTACGAGCAATTTAATATTCTTCTACTAACAAGTCTAGTTTGATTAAAAATACTGTTGGCTGAAGTTTATTTTTAAGAAAAAGAGTAAGGGACACTTGAGCAAGATTGCTGTTTAGTCCGGAAAAGAGGAAAACCTGGGGAAAGTTGAAAAATATTGTATCAGGCTAATACGTAGTTTGAAAACATACTTTTTTTGAGAATTCCAATTTAGAAAAATTCTAATTTTGAAAGCATTTCAGCTGAGAAATGTACAGAAGATAGTTCAAATTTTAAAATAAATATTTCCGGAAGAGGCTCGGTTTATCGAGCACAAATTGTAACCATAACGGTCTGCTGATCGTAGAAAGGCTCTCACTAGGTCTTTTGTTTCATCTAGAAAGAAAGCAGGAAAGAACGTTTCTTTCAGTAGTAAGAGCCTTCTGTTTTCAGTAGAAACAGAAGAAACAGGCTTCCCAACGTTCGTTGATTGGTGCTTAGCATAATTAATCCTAATACTGAGCATCGTTTCAGATGTATTTTACTTGTTTTGATTACTTCTACCTCTTTTCTCATGATATTCTAATATCAGCACACGATAATTTATACGATACACTAGTAATTTACAAGATTATACATTTATGCTAAGGAAATTGCTCGCTGCCTTTCTTCCTTAATTTCTTTTACTCTAAAGCAATCATCTTTGTATATTTCTAATCCAATAAGAGCTTCTTCAAATTTTTTTCACAGTTTATATTTTTCATATCTAAGTATCTTTTTAGAAGAATTCAAAAATCTAAATTCTAATCTTGGGTTTCCACAATTCTTTCTGATCAGATCTAACTTTCCTGTCCCAGATTCTAATTTTAGAGTAAGAATGCCTGAATTCTTAAACGAGTCTCGTTCTGGAGAATTAGATTCAATCCCAAAGAATCAAGTCATTAGAATATACTAAAGTAAAATAAAGCAAGAAAATATCGAGAGATCTATCAAGTTTGGAAATCTGTTGAATGAGAAGTAAATCGAACAAGAATATCGAAGGTAGCAATCTAGTTTAGCAGGAGACAACTTGCGCTTTTAGAAACCTGGGTTCGTTTAGAGATAATTAACAGTTGTGATAGTTCATTCGTGCAGTTGATTACAAATAGTATCAATCTCGTAGATTTTCATCAGGAACAGAACAAACATTGATAGTCTATTGTTAAACAGAAGAAATGACATCAATAGAAACCACTTATCTGGTATTGGCTTCACCCTTGAAATGCTGTCATGGACATCTTTGAGTATTGAATTTGCGTAATTCATTTTATGTTTGCAAATCTCCTGTTTTAATTCCTATGTCTTTGTGAAGTCCCTTGAGACAAGTCAGACCTGGCCGAAGAGTCTGGCTCGTGGGGTGGTTTTGAACAAGTGAATTTGTGAACTGCGTCACAGCATTTAGAGTGTAGCAGTGAACTGGTAGTGAACTGGGAGTGAGGCTTGTATGACCTCGCTCTTTCCTGGTCCCGTTAGCCAGAAGTTCATTTCATGCCCTGCCTCTTCTCGGGGATGTTGTACGAGTTGGAAAACAGTCTCTAGTGACGTATTCACATCTGGATTAATGAAATTTAACCGAAGGTGCTAATTTGATGACAAAGCTGATGATACGATATCGATAAGGGAATTGAAAAAGAGAGAAGAGTCGAAACTGGGTTACAGCCTTCAAATAATTGGCTTCGAATGTTTAAAATTGTCTGAAAATGATATCATTAATATTGTTCCAGGTCATTTAACGGCTTATTAATATTTTTTTCGATTATTAAAATTAAAAATGTAAATCTTTCAAAATTGATTTAGCTTTATCATAATCAAAATCACACTATAATCCAATTTTTAAACAGAAAATCTTTAAAGATGAGACGCACTTAATTAATAATTGAGATATTGAAAATATCTAACTTGTTTACGCGCTCAATGTTAAAAATAGAACTTTCCTTAAATATCCTCTACTTCACATTATCTTTTTCGATATAACATCGTACGACCTACTTTTCCTCCCCATGACCCATGCTCCACATTTTCAAACTTGGATCCTGTGAACTAATAGAAAATGTAAATAGACTTTTTCTTTGAAATTGATAAAAAAAAGTAATATAAACATTGAGACTTCTTAGAAGTTTTTTTTATGAATCACTTTTTATCAGCAATTTCTTTTACAGGGTTGTAAAGTAAATGAGAATGGATGGAGATATTAGGATGCCAGATTAGAAATCAGTAAACAGTCAATTATCTCCATTTGGAGCATAGAATTGGATCTTTATGATGCTATTGTCAGGAATCCTATTCAATACGATGTGTGCTTCACTTCTGAATTTCCAGACACATGTGCATATGCATAATGTAAACCTTTAGTGCGTCCATTGAACTGAGTATAATGAGCAAATACTCTACTAGCGCCCCAGAGCGATATATTATATGTAATGCATTGTTATTATACGTGTAGATTTAATACATATACAAGAATATCGACTGGTCCAGGAATACCCACTACAAACTACATGAATTCAGGAATATACACCCACACAAGCACATCCCTTCAACTTAACGGTATATCACTATATGGAATGGAAAATGCATAATAATGAATATTATTATCAGACTGAAAACACTCGAAATGTTTGTGTGATTGACATTCATTATATCAAGTGCTGAATTGTTTGCTTCAGGGAATATTGATTTTCAATAGCATTTTACTCGATTTTCGCAAATTCTGGTTTACAAGATTATTGGCGAATAAGTCCGGAATATATAATCCTAAAATTATTTGTTGTGAGCAGTATATGAAAAGTAAAAGAATATTGCCTTCTTGGAATTTTTTAGAACGTAATCTTAAGATTACTTTTTACAGAGTTATTTCAGTGAAAAGAAAGTCAGGGATAAGAATTTTATAAGTGGACGGGAGTTCATGAACTTAAGAAATCAGAGAAAAGTCAGAGATTTTAAAAAGGTTGAAAGTCAGTGGATTTTAAAAAAGGTTGAAAGTCTGCGAATTTGATTACGAGTTAAAAGAAATACAATATTATACACTCGCATAAATTAAAGAAGAAATTCCTTGATTATTGAATCAAATAATCAAGGAAAATGTTCAAAATAAAGTTTAGTAATTTTAAGAAAGTAAATAGTTAAAATTTTTAAAAACTATTTTTTAAATACAGTATTTTTCTCGGATTAATTTTCTTTAGGCAAAGTTTAGTTGGGCGTATTTGCTGTTGAGAATGTTTTATAATTCCTGTAGCAAGCCGTTCTATGTAGACATCCTTCCTGTTTTTACTACGTATGTATGTGTGATAATACCTATATTTAATCTTCGCATACCTCTACATTTTGCTTTTCATCTCGTCCTCCTCTGGCCTTTCACTCCCCTCCAGAACCAGCGCAGCTTCGGTAAAAGCGGACAATGCGTGCTACGATTTGAATGAGTCTGTTTCGCTTAACTTAGGAAATTCAATCGATGCACGAAATTGTTTTACACACTGCCTTTTACGCCACTGAGAATATCTTAATACTAAATACTAAAACCTCACTCGGCTATATGACATAAAATCAAACAAATTTCTGACAATATTTCAATATTACCTGTCTCTCTTTAAAAAATGTATACGAAGGTTCGATTCTCTCTAGCCGTTTATATTTTTTTTCAGAGAAATTATTTTATTTCTATTTTCCATGATAAAACTTTTTGTAAAATAATCCTGGAACTTCATCCAACTCTACTTTTTGTATAGTCATCAGCCTATGGATCCATTGAGAATCGAAGTCCTTATGCTTCCTATCCTCCTAGTACTTTCAGTTTTAATTAAAAAAATCTTTGGGGTGGTTTTGGCAAATATTGATAAAATCTGATTGTCGAAAAAATATCCGATTGAATTTCTCATTATTTTGCAGATGTTTTTATATGGAAGGATATGTATAGAGGTAGACCCATGATATGTATGCACGTGGGATGCTATAGTGCTACACTGCGGTGGGATCGATTCGGCTGGAGGTGGAGCCCCCATCCCCATTTACAAGCTCCAATATACACCCCCGCAGCACCCCGTTCGTCTCCTTCGCACCCTAGCAAAATATCCGGAGGTTGCTTCCTTCGTTCACTCGCTCGTTGGTTCGTTTTAACCTTCTGCATGCTCACGTCTCCTTGCTTCTACTTCTTCGCACAAGGGAAAGAAGAATTCTTTGCTTACGTTCTTATCCCTCTGCAATCCCCTCCAACAATCTGCCTCTTTTGTGTGTTTCGGGTAATGAAAAAACAAGAAGAATGACACTAGGTTCATGTCTTCGTCCTTTAAGGACAAGTAGCAATCTTCTAAATTTGTTCCAGGATTAGTTCAGATTTTAGGAATCTTCATGTTCAGTCATTTTTATAGTTATAATGCTTCCAAATCTGAAAACTTTTCATTATTAAAGTATTGATCCCTCCATTTCTGTCTAATAATGAATAGACGTTACTTTTTTTTACCAAATACCTTTCCACTCTGTCGGATAAGATTTGCCATCCAATATTTCTTGAACCCCAGAACGGGATGACATTAATTCTACAATTATTCGCTTTTTAAACATTTCTCTATAAAACCTGCTGATATTTCTGAAAGTTAAAATGGGACAGTGAGCAGACTTTCCGAATTGTTTATTTTTCCAAACTTCCGGCGAAAGGAAACAGTTTCTGATAAATGATTTTGCTTTATACTTTGCACATTAACATCCCACACATAAAACCCTCTGGACTTCACACAAATCAAAAAACAAAGTTCCCGCCTCATTTTTCATATTGCCATGGTAACTTATTTCGAATCGATTTTGCAAGGTGGGGAACTGCAGTCAGTTTATGACGCACCCAATATGGTGATGTCATCCCCGTTGAAAATAATGAATCCCTCAATGAAAAAGAACACCCACAATGTTCAACTGCAGTTTATTTAATTAAAGTTACATATTAGAATCTTAGAATGCAAAAGGACGAGACGAGTTTCTAAATAAACTCTATTAATTTTGTCTCTTAATAATGCTGAATTTCGGAATTAACGATACGCTGATGTGTTTACGACAGTGGTCGAGTCGGAGGGTTGGTGGGTGGTACATTCCACAGCTTCCAGGGAGGTCACTGCGAGTGAGACGCTGCATTATATTGTGCTCCCTCGCTCTTATTATGCCAAGGCGATCTGTAGTATACAGGGATGCTGTGTATGGGAGATGTACCATGGTCTCGACTCGAGTCACACGTTCGTGGAACATCACCTACGCGCCTACACCAACTCACCAGCTTCAACCTCCACCCCACGAGAGACGATCTTCACTACAGGTCTCGCGATCCTACAGAACTCTAGGCTACCAACTACTATGGGCTATAGTACTATACCATATCCCATAGTAGCCTGCGCAGACGGGTTATGAGAAAGCCCAATAGCTAGTCTCTCGGATCCTCCGACGTTTCCCAGAAACCAGAAAGCACGACGAACTCTCAATCACCGCAATATTCCACCACTAACGCCGTCTCCATCGTAAAATCTCCGACTTTGATCTTTTTCAATCCTACTTATTTATTTTATTTTTTTTCTCCAGGACTCGAGGAATCTTAATCGTTACAACTATCCAAGGTCTACTGGTAGTGGTACTCTTCGTACATTTGGTATCGCCAGAGGTCGAAAGACCTTTAAGATGACCCAGACAATCATCAACTTCCTAAGCTTGAACGTCATCAACAGACGCCAACATCACCCTTCTCAGAACCGGATGATCGATATTTCCATGGCTTCGTCTCCGACACGCTCTACGGTGACCCCTTTTCGTTTGGGGCGCGGAGTGGAGTGGCCTGACTGAATTTTTTTCTATCCTTTCCTTTCTTAAAAAATTGATGACCTGCCGAGTGTCCGCAGTTTATTCGTGATCTGATTGGTTGAGAGATGGTCACGTGGGATCATCACAAGTGCATAACGTGAAGTAATTATATAGGCGCGCGAAGCGCGGTGTGATGTTCTAGTTATGGAAAAAAGGAAGATGACTCCTTCTGTTTCGAGCGAGCTGCGGCGACAATTGCGATAGTCGCGGTGCCGCGTCGCGCAGGCGCCGCTCTCTCGTTCGTTGAACCGTCTGAGAGAGGCAAAAGAGTGTGGTTCCAACTCTCATCGCCGATTTCGCGCGGCAACTTGGACGCCGACGCCGTGCCCGAGGTCTACCGAGCACCCACGAACGCCCACGAGCTGCCTCCAAACCACCTCCAAGAGTCCAAGCCAGGACGCTCATTCCCCGAGTGCGTCGAACACTCGGCTCACTCTGCTGTGAGCTGGTGAACGCGAGACACGCGCCTCGGCTTCGATCCTCTCGAATCGAGTCTTTCCGAACACTCAACTAGATCTAGACATCTAGACTTTTTCCAACTAGTTCTCACAGAGCTATACTCTGCCACCAGGTTTAAAATCCACTTTGCTGTTTGCACCAACGCGCCGTTAACGTCTCGTGTTTTCACGATTTACCGTTTTCTGACTTTCTTTTCTGAGCTAACTCTCAATTCCCTTATCAGTCACTGAGACACTTCATCCCTTCAGCATCGAATATTCTTCAAATTGTCATTGAACTCTGAAAAAGTTCTGACTTTTACTCCCATGAGAAAAGGCCTTGATTTCTGAAATTATCAGAGAGTTAGTTACAAAGTCCATCGATGTCGTCAATGTTGAACCCGGTCTCCTCGAGCCGGACCAGCAGATGGCTTATGGATCCTAGGGTCGATCAATCCCGCGGCGAAAAAGGAGGCTGGAGTTGTGAAACAACGTAAATCATCCTCGAGGCTTTTTTTTATTGATCCAGTGAGAAAAGAGGAAATCTATAGGATTCAGAATCCCAAATTTCGAGAACGAAGGGAAGGTAAAAACACCTTTTCTCTTAGCTTTCGATTATTGTGCGACATTTGATTAGTGAACCAGAGATCCGCGCATAGTAACAGGAAGCCGGTTTCTTTCTCTTAAACTTGAATCAATAAGTCAGTAAATATGAACCCTTGGTCACCGTGTCTTTTACTTTTGCCTAAAATCCATCTGATTCGATAAAGAATCCATTTAATATCCGATAAATCATCTTGAAAAGACTCTGCATAAATGCATTTTTTAATCTTTTGCTACAAAGGGCCTATGTTTACAAAAAAATTGATTTTTCTACATGCTTTCTTTATCACCCTTGCTCACCCTCTCTTCATTTCTCTCTCGCTCTCTGTCTCTCGTGCGCGGTACCATTGGGCGCGCGGCTTATTGATCCCTCCGTCCTCGTTGCGTATGATATTTCAGAACGGTGGAGAAAAAGAGAGAGGAAGGAAATGGAGATGGAGAGATTGCGAGACGTAGTAAAAAAGACAATCGACAAGCGTCTAGTCGTCGACTATGATTTATTGATAGGGAAGATGCTAGGTCCGTGTCAACAACTTTTAGAATTCTTGATCATAAGATTCTCATAAAATCACTTTCTTCACGTTATCACTTTTTATTCGATAAATACTACATAGACTAGCTCTAAATATTTGCTTTATTTGTTTATTTTTTTACTCTAGACGGCAGAAACGACCGAGATGGAATCGCCTTTGGCCCAGGACAGTGTCATCGTGGCCCAAGAGGATTCCACCTCAGTGGATCCTGGAACAAACGATGTCATGCCAACACCTGCAACTGTCAGCGATGACGCCTCCTCACTTTTAGAAGACTCTCTGGATTTAAACTGCCATACCGAAACTTCCCAAAATCCTTCGAGAATGGAAACCAACACAACAAAAATTCCTGGAGTTCTTCAGAAAGAGAATTCTAATGAAACAAAATCTAATAATGAGTTGGATGATTTACAATCTAAGTGTAAGGACTGCGATGGAGATGCTTCGACGGAGAGTACCGCACTGCCGGTTTCCAGGAAGAGGCCGGCTACAGACTTCCTTCCAATAAACGCCGAGATTAAGAAAATTGGTGTAGAGATATCAGAGGAGCAGGCTCAGCAATTGAAGAACGAGGTCAGGAGGCTTTCGCCTATACACGTTAGTCTTCGAGAACGAACCTTGGGTGAGATTTCACTCATTTCAGAACCTCGAATTTTCATAGAGCAGGACAGGTTTCCAAATAAAGAGGATGGAGAGCTTTCAAATTCTGCAAGCGAGGAGGAAATTTTTCAAACTGATGGTATCAGGGAAGAGGACTCTACAGAAAGTTCGGATAAATTGGGGGATGAATCGCGAGTGGATTGTTGTGACCCTGTGGATGGAGCAAGTGATGATAAACAATCAAATTCAATGACACACAGCCAAGACAATGCTTCGGGACTTAAAGAAATGGCTCTTGGGCTTTCGAGGGTGGACCAAGAAGAAAACTTACAGATGGTTGAAGGTGTCAGTGAAGGTTGTGTTGATCTTGGAGAAAGTGGTGTCTTAGAGAAGAAAGTGGAGAGTGAAGATAGGGAAAATAAACTCTGTGCTGAACCTGATAATTCTTCCAGGACTTTGATCTCCGTTAAAAGCTCTGATCTTCAGGATCAAGACACGACAAGGAGTGAGTTGTTGATAGAGAAAATGGATAAGAATGAGGAATTGAGTGAAGGGGTTATATCGCCGAGGAAACCGGTTCAGATTTTTGAAAAAGAAGAAGAGTTACAGGGGGTGTCGAAGGCAGTAATTCAGAAGATTGAGGAGCATGAGGAACTCGTTTTGACGAGTTCGACACTTGGAATGGATGAGATTCACCCCAAAGAGATCGGTCAGAATTCTTCGGGGTTAGAAAATATTGCGGCGTCCTTTCAGGCCCAGGAAACGCTTGATACTGAAGAAGCGGAAACGGAGACTGGGTCTGATAGCTCGGAAGCTACTACGTCGATGATAAAAGTTCAATTTGAGGGTAGCAATCACGTTATTTCAAATCAGAATCCGTACTCGGAAAATGAGCCTCTGATTTGCGATGAAATTCCGGCAGAGATTATGACGAGATTGGAGCCGGAAAGACCTGAAGCCTTCACTGAAGATTCGGCGGAAAGCCTTGCACTTGCAGCAGGTTCGAGGGACGAAGTCAGATCGGATGGAAGTGATTCTGGACTTGGAAGTGAGATTCCTGGAGATCCTGGACCTGCTCCTGCTCCCGAGAGCGATTCAGAAACTTCTTTTCTTGATAGAATACCTGATGAGATCTTGTCCGATAAGGATAAAGGTGAGAAATAATTTTTGTAATTTGATTCAATGTTATAATTATTTAATGTATGAATGCTATTTTTTAAAAATATATTGCATATTTTTAAAAGGTAAACGAATTTCAAAGTTATTCAATATATTTTTAGGAATAAAAAGTTCAGGCAGCGAACAATCAATATTTCAATCACATCAATATTTTTCATTATTACCTGGACGTATAACCCAATTCGGTTTAAATCAATCAGAACTGTTGGCTTCAATATTGATTTTTCAAAACCGTTGGAATTACGTCCCAGTGCCTGGACAAATACCCTTGTGCTTTTAAGAAATTAATGAAACGAATTAAAAAATATATTTTCGATGAAATTAATTTTTTTTTCAAAGTGCAAAATAAATAATTGTATTATTAAGTTTGTATAAGATATTAATTTTTTGTTAAATAACTTGCAGGAAATATATACGAAATCGTTTTCACGAAGAACACGAGTTCATCGAGTAGAACTGTTTCCATCGATTCATTCGCGCATCGATTATCAACACGCGATACCACACAACAGATAATCATACAATCAGAGTTTTTTTTTTCAGTTGTAAGTCAACTGGAAACCTTCGTCCCAGACATAGGCGGTCAGTGTACACCGCAATCGTCGCTTCCAACTTTTCGAAGTCCTCCAAAGAGTAATCTAAAACGTAGATTAGTAGACTGTATGGAGGGTGAATCGAGCGCAAAGAGAACCAACACTGATGAACCAGTGAAAAAGAAACGCAACATCCAATTTGACGCTGTTACTGTATATTACTTCCCCAGAGCACAAGGATTTACCTGTGTACCTTCTCAGGTTAGTTAAAAAAGAGATTCCTAAATTATTAAGGTGGCTTCTCTTCAATAAAAATTTGAAAATCAGGACGAAGTTAGGAAATTGTATCGGGTTGCGAGAAGCTCAGATTTTAAAGAATGGAATTGCCTCATTTTAAAGAGTTTCAATTCAAAATTATTTAATCCCTTGTAAGATTTAAAATCGATACCATACAATTGCGGACTTTTACATTGAAAATTGTTTGACTAATATGGCTTTTTACTTTTTAGGGTGGTAGTACTCTTGGAATGAGCGCCACTCACACTCACGCCGAGAGATTTTCGTTGATGGAACACGCCACTGAACAAAGGCGACTTCATCGAGCAAGATTAGCACAATTACGCACAGAGCGTGCTGCTAATTGCGTCACGGAAGCTGCTTCAAGCTCGGAAGATCCTAGTGACGACACCGACGAAGAACCTAGTGATCCCGAGGAGCTTGATATCGATAGCTACTATTTCTTGCAGCCAGTACCGACGTGGCAAAGGAGAGCACTTCTCAGAGCAGCTGGTGTTCGAAGAATAGAAGCAGCAGAAAAGGATGAGTGTCGAGATATTAGGGCGAGTAGGGAACATTGTGGTTGTGGATGCAAAGGTTACTGCGATCCTGAAAGCTGTCCCTGTAGTAGAGCCAATGTCAAATGTCAGGTTAGTATTGGAAACAAGCTTTCAATTTTTAAGTCTCTGTGAACAATATAGTGAACAATAATCATAATAGTTTTAATAAAGTTGAATCATTGATTTAATAATTTATTAATCTTTATTTCAGGTTGACCGAGCTGGATTCCCTTGCGGATGCTCCAGAGATGGCTGCGCAAACAGTTCCGGTAGGATCGAGTTCAACCCAGTGCGTGTCAGAACGCACTTTATCCATACCCTAATGCGTTTAGAACTGGAGAAAAAACAACGCGACGAGGAACACACCGAGCAGGACCTGGTGGACAATCATCATTCCGGTCGAGGACCGCTTCGAGAGGTGATTTCTTTGGGATCAGGAATCGATAATCCGACAGAAAGTTGTATTAATGGGGGCGGATTTACAACTCTGCTCTATGAAAACCACGACACCGTTGGACCTTCATGTCAGCAGGATGTGTCGGGTGCGAGGGAGGAAAGCCTTGATTTGTATGCAATTAGAGACGATTGTTACCCTAGCGAAGACACGGTAGATACTTCGCAAAATGCTCAGCGGAAACTCCATCCGGAATTCCACCAGACTTTCCAAACTTTCCCAGGTCATCCAACTTCCCCTGTTGCCTTTCAACAAAATGCGTATACAGACTATCAGAGTTATCAAAATCTTCCTTCGACATCTAGAGCTCCTTTCCAGCCTCAGTTTCCAGTTGCAGGAAATTCTGGATTTCCTCATTACGGTGGGTATCCCACTGACGGATCCATGCAATCAAATTGCCAGACACACCTAGGACAACATGCAACTGGTTACGAAACACCATTCCCCCAGGAAGAAACCACGGGTTCACAGTACACAAACTTGAGTTCTGTTCAGCCGACAAATGCAGTTGTTCAACAGATGGGTAAACTGGAACCTTTCTCAGAGTTGTTGCCTAGCAGGTATTCTTATTATGGAGAACTAGACTCTCAGAATCACGGGAACTATCATGCAAGTGGAACTAAAATCGAGACTGAGAAGGTAGAAACAGCTGTACCATCTGCAGAAAATCCGGAAGAGTGTGACGAAAATTTTGGGGAGATTATTAAAAAATCCATGGTTGAAACTGTTTCTGCTTAAGTTATCAAGAGATTGATAGTTGGCAAGTATTTAATTAAAGATCGAGTCGTTTGGACTTGAAGAATATATATTTTTAGATCGGTTGTTACAAAGAGCCGGTCTTCGTTTTAAAAAGACTTCTGGTTGAAAACATGAAGTGGATGATGACGATTTTATCAAAACTCCTCCTGGGAAAGACGAGGTTTGATTCTCATTTTTCGGCATCACGGATAGAAAAGAGGATAATTTTTGCAAAGAAGATGATAGAGTAGAATCAGTTAAAACTGTGAAGAGCTGCAATTTTGATGAAACACTCTGATGATGATAACTGGGTGAACGCAAGGAAATGAGTCAATGCGGTTGTGACCAAAAAATAACATGGGATCAGCTTAGAATGCAGTTTATCATAATAACTTTAAAATTTATAGTAGGTCAACAGATTACGTAAATTGTTCAATTCGCCGCTACAGATTTGAGACGATTTTTCGGTTGTACAAGTTGACTCTCTAGCGTCTAAGCGACGTGTTTAAATGAGGATATATACACATTTACTAACGATATTCTTGCAATTTTGATGCATATATGTATGCATTGTTGAATGAAATTCAATAATATGGGACTGTTAGTGCGTTATGGATTGCGAAACTTTTATATCAGAAATATGAATCGAAAGAACTTTGGTTTATAGAAGAAGAAAAAACAGCGTAATTTTAAGTCCGATGTCAAAGGTTTTAAAGAAATCTAAGAATAAATTTTATATTCTTGATGATTTCCCTTTGATACAATTTCGGACTTGTGCTTATATGACACCATAAAGAATTGTTTACAATCAGAAAACTTAAGGGATATTTTTTTTACTACTTATAGTACGTTTATTCCGATGCACTCAATATATTTATAAAATTGGGTCATTTTTTTTATCTTTACTTTATTTATTATATTTTTTGTGAGAAATAGAAAAAATTTTGTAACGACGATCTGAATTACGAAAATAATCTGAATTGTGGACGCGAGGCGTGTGAAAATAGCGACTGGTGAGCCTGTTTGGTGGTGGTTGGTTGCCTTGTATTGTTTTCTAAATACACTCCTCGTTCCTTCCGTGCGTTTTTATGCAAATCTTTTTAGCATCCCGGAACGTCGATCGCTAAATCCACGTTTAATCGAAGCACTACACATAAGGAAATAATTATATGATAGTATTAAATTTATACATATATTATATATAACGGACGTGTCAGCTCCTGAGCACTTCTGCAGTTACTTTGTTATTCATGGTTTTTCGTATTAAGTGCCACCCCCGACCGCCTTTTTGGTAGAGAACAAGCAGGCTGGTCTGTAAAAAAAGTGGTACCCAAGTTCGTAGACGAGCCTTTTAGTTAGGATCAGCGAAGTGGGTCCAGTTATGACGTTACACTTTTGCGAGGGACGCGACACCTCCATACGACATAAATTATACAAATATACTACACGTATGTAAGTTACTTTTAGAGTATTTGAGTAAAAAACATACATAGTTTATAGCGTTTTATTAAATGTTGTGAAAAAGTCTTTTGCTGTTGTGCTTGTCACATTTGTTGGTCCTCAAATTTATTTATAAGTATATTTATTTATAAGCTTTTTTGGAATTTTTTAAACCACTTTTGTCTTGGAAATTCCCATTACAGTGACGAACGGAATTTCCAGGTGACGAAAGATTTTTAATGTTCAATATGATTGTACAATATTATTTTCTATATTAATGATTTAAATTCATCGGTTTCTCATTTGAAACCTGTCAAAACTTTCAAGACAGAGAATTTTTACGTGTGCCTCCTGTTTCATTGTCAGCAAGGAAATTCAAATTTTGGCGCGCTTGCAGGAATACCCGCCAGGCGCATGCGCGAAGTTAAAAATCAAAGATGGCCGCCTACTGTCAACTAACTGTCAAACACATGCTCCGTTTCGCATAAACAACAACCTGTTCAAGCTGCATCTCCTTCTGTGAATCTTGACAAAGACTTCTCTTGCGAAATAGCATGTCAATGCGTGCAGCATGCAAATACAAATCGCAGAGCATGACACCGGTATTTGGTAGGGTGGGGAGCCTCGATGAAGAGAATGGCGTCTGCCAGTCCAGAGCTGGCCCGTGCAGAGGTTAGTTAATAGTACGCGCCGACAGTTGTGAAAAAAGGAACGTGTGTGATTTTCTGAAGGTCGTGGTGCTTGTTCTTGTGACGTGAAATTGTACTCCAATTTGACAAAAAAAAGGGTATGATGATGTGCTCCTTCAAGGAGCAGCGTGCTTCGGGTGCTTCTTGTTAGTGTCGTTGACGTTTCTTGTGTCAGTGTCCTCGTCTCACTCTCTTCTGAATCTCTGGACCTTCTGTCTCTTTTCCTGAGACGTGTTTGGAGCACTTTCATCTCTATCTGGAACCGTGCAATGCCATATGACAGGTGCAGGACGCAAAAGCGTGGAAATTCGAAAAGGGGCCTAGAATCAAATCCAAGGGTTTTTGGAATATGAAAATTAGGTGCTGAGATAAATGGATCACGTAATGAGGATTACAGAAAGCCCAGAGTGCAGTGAAGAGGAGCGACGATTTCCTTTACGTTAGGCTATGAGCGCTGACAATGGGGACGACTCCTTGGTAATTATTGCCCCTTTCATTTTTTTGCTCAAAATCCTTTGAAACAGTTCATAACGGTTTATTTGAGATTTTGCGTTCTCCGAGTGTAGAAATTGGAGATGTGAGATTAGCTTTAGGCGTTTTTTTTAATGGAGCAAATCCGGCGACTGGAAACATCTGTTTCGTACTGGGAAAATAAAGATCTTTGGTATATCTGTTCTTTGGTACCAATTGTTGGACTGTAGGAACCGTCCGATAAGTGTTCATAATTAGTATTACCTAAATGTTTTATTGATTTAGAAGTTTGATCAATTGTTCAATTCTAAACGATGACTAAATGCAATGTTTACACATTGCTCTTTAAATATTAAAACTTTTCATGTTTTTCTGTTTTTTCTTTGAAGTCTCGAGTTATTTTTAATAGAATAACGTAAAATGTTTTTCGACTCGTAAAACTTGATAGAAAATAACACAATAAAGTTGAAATTCCGTATAGTATACAAATTCAATCATATCTGACAATCAAATGCCATAAATTAGAGTCGAAAACCAACATTTACCACATTCCAACTGAGGCACAAGCATAATTAACTCTTTCAAAGTTGGCAGTGCATCAATATAATGCAGGAAGTGTACATTTGACCACAGAAAAGGGAAAGTTTCATTTGACTAAATGCTACCATTCGATTTGATTGGTAATACATCATAAAAAGTTAAAACTAATCGTGCTAACATTTGATTCTGCTCTTATTTTTAAACTACTTTTCACATTAATTTCAAATACTCTGAAATTAAAAATCTCCATACAATTATTAATTTTTTAATTATACTTGTGGAATAGTACTTCTAGATTTTAAGCATTTGAAACTTAATTCAAATACATATGGAATAGCAATTGGGTTTTTATATTGTTTTAATTAAAAATTAGAGATTCTATTTTTTATTTTAAAATAAAAACACCCGGATTTCCTTCATGAGCAGAGAATCGACCATGAATAAATCATGATAAAAATATTCATTGATTCCACTGCTTTCGGACTATCCTATATCGGCTTTTATTATTCAATCGATTTTTGATTCTTCTTTTATCACGAATAATCTTTTGCTCAACGCGCGATTTCATGTCACGAAATCACACAATATTCTTTCTCTGTCGCTGAGAATCATGGGTTAAAAGTAATTTCATAAGCAGAGAACGTGTTGTTTTCATTTTTTTTTTCAAGATACCCATCAACTTCCATTCGTGGTCATTTTGATCACGCAAAGGAAAGTAGATTTGAACTTGGGCGCGACCACACTTCTGCAGGCGTCTTGATGTAAAGCTTCCATCAATCTTGACACAATTACATTAATTAAAAAAAGTTAGACGTATCCATTGTGCCATGATTTTATAATGGAAAATATCTAACAGTTTAATATATGGAATAATGAAAAACAGGAGTGGAAAGGTATTGATTATATTCTTTACCAGAAAATTGATCCATAAAATCCGTTAGCATATAAGTAGACAGTACGTATCCGCATTATGAAAACCGTTATACAATATGATTCAATTGTGAAAGATTTATCTATCTCGGAAAACAAATAGTTTACAAATTATTTCGTCATTGGTCAAATAGGAAACTCAAGAATATGTTGTGTAACTTTTTTTAAGGAAGTAGTTTTTTGAAAGATACTTGATTGTTGTTCTAGTTCTACGATTTTTCTTAATTTAGAAAGTTCAGGGAATTTAGATGAAGCTCTTCTGTTTGAGAGGCTGAGATGCAATAAATGGAAATGGTCGTAAAAAATCGTAGAATTGCCCCGCCCTTAGTTTCACCGAGATTAGTGCTGACTATTTATAATTATGTTCAAGTCCTTTGCCACGGAAGCAAATTATGTTCCTCACAATGCTCTTTCAAAATTGGATTGCCACAGTGCATTTATAATTAGAAGATTCAACTTTGAATAAATTTATGAGTTAATGAGTGTTAGAGAGTGAAACAAAAAAGAGAATCACATTTTCAATTCGCTAATGTCTTCAGACAGGATTTAATTTTTGGGAAGAATTGAAATTTTGACAATAAGATTTAATTCAAATCTTACCTAGCTATGAGAATCTAAAGTAATACGTGTCAAGTCTAACGAGGCGCGTCGTGGAATGCAGACCGAAAGAAGTTCGCATTCTCGAACTTTACGGTTGTAGGAGAAAGAAAAGGTAAATGATACATTGGTGTATCTTATAAAGAAAATTTTCTACTTGATCTTTGAACAAAGAGCAGACTTAATTAAAAAGGCAAGTCTTTGATGAATATTTTTTTCAGAAGTAGAATTGATCATATATGATTTTTATTATCAGTGTAATTCCACTTGAATAAAATATTTATTTGCAACTTGGTTGTAAACATTCTGGTGAATGACATAAATCTAGAATGTTGTCATCTGTTAGGTACTGTTATTCGCAGTTTTTCTTTGCAGACAACATCTTGAATTCCGGTTCATCGTTTCAATTGAGGTGTTCAATCTCTTTCCTCTCTCCTCAAGAAACCGGTCAATGATCAATCTTAGAATCTGTCCTCTGTCATTCGTCCTGATTTAAGTGACTAAATTGGGTCTCAATAAATTTTATCATTTCTGTTTCTAAGGTTTCAAAATATTGTTAAATGAATACACTAATCATTAATATTACAATTTTTACCAAAGTTACAAGTATTTTGGTGGTAAATAATATTCCGAGGTGAAAGATCTAAGTTATGAAATTGAGCTTAATTTTTGTTTAAATTGATATAATCCGATCAAAGATGATCTAGGATAACTGTATCCCTCAAGATTGCACAGAAGCTTCATAAAAAGTTGACTAATGCAATCACGTAATCTCTTGACTTTTTTCTCACTAACAGTGTATTTGCGGTCTCTAGAAAAAAATGAATGTGAAACTATTCGAATTGCATGTATTACTCTAAATCATAAGGATAAAATAGTCTGGTAAATGATTACTGTAAAAAGTGGTAAAATCAAGTGGGATTTGCATTAAGCAAAAAGTTTCGCGATCTATATTTTTTTTTGCGTTGATTTATTATACAGTTTGAAAAGTTTAAGAGAGAAAACGTAGACCAAATGGAGAATCAGTTTTCATTTGTCACTTTAAAAATTCATTTGTTTCATGATCAGAATTTAAATTAAAAATTTCCTCATTTTATTTCACCTTGAGCGATGGAAAAAGTAAAACGTCACGCTTAAATTATATTTTCTTGGTTTCCTTTTGTTGTAAAAGAAGTAAAAGAAATACAAAGAGACTGGTTGAGAATAAATTGGGAACTTATTGAAGAGAAACGTTTTCTTGAATAAAGAGAAAGTAATGTAAAAATTGTTCTTTTGTATGCTTTCCAACCGAAGATAGTGTTATCGTAGGAAAGAATAACATAAAAATGTTTTAAGGTTTTTTAAGTAATATTTTCTTTAGTTATTATTATTTAAGTCAATTGCTACGAAAATAACTATAATAATGAAAATATTTTAAAACTGCAATACTATAATATTTTTTTTTAACAAATGAAGACTTTTACTGAAATTTCATTTCGTTTTCGTTGTTGACGCAATTAAAGTGAATTACTTGTAAAATTCAGTGAACTATTTCACGCGAATGGTAAATTTTTTATTTGGGTTTTTCGCACTAAAATTACGTTCGCTCTTGCTGAAATTTTACGCCTGAATAGTGAATATTCACATAGCGCACAATGTTATAACATTGAAGGGAGAAGAAAAAGGGGAGATTCCATTCTCCTTGATTTCAGAATGGAAATCCTTTCTTCTCACGTCTACATACCGGTGTGTACTGCGTGGGAAGAGTCATTTTAGTGAAGTACATTGGATAACTGTAGTGTTAACAATTGTTTTCATTTGACTAAAATTAACCTTTCTTACACAATAAGAGAAATTAATATGAAAATCGATCAGTAATTGCTATACTTTTTCGTAATTACATGGTCGTACAGGAAGATTATGATAAAACCTTTATTGTGTTCTGAAATTTTTCACTCGGGTTCAGAAAATAATGACCCTTAATTAACTACTACAAATTTACATACTTGTTTCTGGAATATTTTAATTTTAATATCAAAAGATATTCTAAGCTGTTTTAATTTAAAAAATTTTTTAAAAATGAAAGGAACAAAATTTTTAAAGATGAAAAATTGTTTGATAATATATATATCACTTTGTGGAAGTCATATTGATCAGGGGGTAGGGATTCAATTATTGTTGCAGTGCCTGTTTTTATTTATATCAATGTATTGCACTTGTGCTTGTTAAAACAGATCCTCACTAGGATCAATAAACATGACATTCGAAATTGAAGCTTCGCGTGCGTCATATCGCGATAAAAAAAGTACGTTATTGCTTTTTCAAAGGAATTTTTTTTGTAAATCTTCGATCATAGTTTTTTCATCAGAGATTAAATTCAATTATTTTTATAAATTATTTCACAAATATTATCATCAGTCAGTTGCCAATAAGGATATTTTTTTACATATTCCTTGATTAAAGATTTGGTTTTGTTATTTTAATCTTATACTCTGCAATTGTTGACAGAGCGGTTTTTTGTTTGCATTGAAAACACGACCGAAGATTAAAGGAAAGAAAATTAACTTAAAGAACATTATTTTATATTAGTGCTTTCATTGAAAAAATGTTTATATGCATTTTTATTAAAACTTGGTTTACTTATTTTGTTGTGATTGAATTTTTATAAAAGAATCATTGAAACTCGCATGCAACAAATTAACTATATCCACGTGCAGCGGAAATTGAAGTGTGCTTGAACTTGTGCCACGTAAATTACCAATTGGTGATTTGCGTTATCCGTTGAAGTGCGCGTATTAGTTTACAACAAGGCTCGAATGTGACAAAGAAGTAATGATTGCACACGTACAGCTGCCGATAGAAATAGTTAATTTCACGACCTATAGGCAACCGGGTCGCAAAAGAGGCGTGGGTCATACAACCACGTCGTGAGTCACATGAACCTCCTACGTCAAATAAGTTGTTTTCAAGGACTTAAAATCACAATGAAAAAACCTCCGCAAGGTTCTTCTCTGTTTTCGGAGATGTCTTTAAATTACAAAGATTTGAAACATAGTATAATAATATACTAAGACTCACCGTCTTATTTTCGCTGAGACTTTTTTAAAACTAAATATTACTTTTAATATACTGACGTTTTACAATATACGATAATAAACAATCAAGAGTTATTATGTTTAAAAGTGAAATACTTTCACTTTTCGCTATTCTATAAATTAAACGGATATAACTGTAGTAAACTCATTAACCGTTAGTCGAATGCAAACATCTCTTGATATTGCCATGGTTTTACTATTTACACACATGATTGAGAAACCGTACAACTTACTATTTATTCTTGTTGTGAATTATTTTCTTGTTTTGTATTTGATCCACATTTCCAGTTTCCGCTCGTTTATGTGCGACCTCTTTATAGACGAATATTTAATTATCACGACACTTTCACTGGAAAATTGTTGAGGAAAATTAATCACTACGAGGTGAAGGTGTAGTAGGTTGAAATACTATCTTATTCGCACCTCATGTCGTATATTAGAGTAGAGAAAGTTTTTCTACAAGTTGATGCGTCTGGCATCAACTTGATGCCAACTTGATCTTTTCGCGCCTTAAATCGTTCATTCTGAAGTTAAAGAAGAATAGGGATTGTCATTGAATTAAATGAAATAAAATTAAATGAAATTAATTTTATAGCAATTATAAGGAGACAATTAACAGTTATAGTAATTTTTCTCCTTATGTACCCCTCGATTATAGAATTGGAATAATTTGAGGAACATTTTATATTGGTTTCTAGAGGTGTTTCAGGAAAGTTTAGCAGTTATGAGGAAGGAATCTGAATAGGAAGAAAGAAACCATTGCTTGTTTTCATTGTATGTTACAGTTGTACAAGTCGAGGTTAACGAACGTGCAAAACATCGTGCTTGAGGCTAAAATTTTATTGGCATGGTACTATATATATAGGTATAATACCAAGTCATGAGTTGGAACATAAACTCTTGTGATTGTAATATGCATTTCACATTATAAGAGCAAGTGAGACGAAAGTAAACGCGACCTTTAGAGTGTCCATAAGACTGCATAATTTTATTATTCCACCAAGATTTTGCACTAATATCTTACATCAACTTGGCCTCAATTTAAAAAGAGCACACAAGATTCCAAGCTATTTTCTTATGTGTTAATATCGTGAAGTTAATATCTTTTTATTTGATCTTAATCTTGGATCTTTGATTAAAAATATTTATCCTATGATATATAGGTTTAATAACAAAACTTATTTACTATGCATTCGGTATTTTTCCCCATGGATATTATCAGCATCGGAAATTCTAATTAGGTCATTTTGCAACTTTGATTACGTACAACAAACTTTCCTGGAGGAAATAATCGTATTATAATACTTAATTTGATTTGAGATAGAATATTCGTTTATAACAAGTTCCATATTTGAAGTTATCTCTGACGAATTTTCCGTCACTGAATATTTGTTGACGTAGGATTGACTACGTCAATTTCGTTATAGATAGCGAATTTTATGCAGTCGATGCTTTTATTGTCCTTACGCGATTATATTAATTTGTACCAAGTGCTTTGCAGATATTTAAATATCAGTTAATAATATCAATGTAACGTAAAGGATAAAACAAGGTGTATGTTTTGAACAAGTTAATTGGGATTCCTGTCGTTGACTCACTGTCATTTTAATTCGAAAAGATCTGTTTTGTAACAAGTTTAAGAAACTCACTCTAGATTCAGGATTTTCTGGTTCTCTTAAATGCCGCAGAGATAATTTATTTATATTACCTACATGACGGATTATAAACAGCTTTTGATATTCCACGGTTTAAAGGTTGCGCAAAAACTAATTGAGGGAGAGGTCGAGAAAGAATAATTAAGGGTTGGTTTCTGACTCAGAGCAGAAGCTTCTCACTCTCGTTATAAAAGAATATGCTAGTGAATATTGAATTTCAGCCTGATTAATATTTTTCACCCCTTTTAGCATCCTCTTTTGGTAAACATATATACTTCATGTAAAATGCGAAAGACGTCATTAAATTTTCATTAATTGTGTTTAGATTATGTCTGAGCAAAGTTATAACATATACTTAAGAAATAGATTATTCAGAATTATTACGGTTATTCTTGTCATTAAAGAAGTGTCTCGAGGATCTTTAAATTAAAAATATTCTTATCGAGGACGCATTACACGCGTGAAGGCAAAATCGTGGGAGACTGCGTTTCATTTCCCGGATTCGTTTGGCTTTAGAAAGCGTGACGAAACAAGTCTCGGATTCGAAGATGTCGAACACATTTGCGACAGATGTATCACCCCTTCATTATCGCTGATATGAGAATTTTTGACAGTTTTGACTATGCAAGTTAGTGATGTACCTGAAGTTCTGAACGTTCAGTTGAAATAAATTTTTTTCTAATTCTATTTTATGTAAAAATAATGTTTTGTCTAGAATTCTAGTCAAATATAGAGAGTAGGTTTGAAACAACAATATATGCGAGATTTTAGGGACATTTCGTTACATTACTTTTTTAGAGAGGAATTTCAAGAGGTTTCTGTAGGAATTTTAATGGATTTTGACAAATTTCAAGTGATTTTTACAAAGTTCTAAAGATTTTTAGGATTTTCAAAAGATTTCGTAGAATTTTAAGGTACTGCAGGATATTTCGCGAAATTTTAACGAAGTTAATGAAATTTTAAGAAATTTTAAGGGATTTAATATCTTGTTATGAAGTTTCGAGGAATTTTGAAAGATTTAAAAAGGTTTTAATATTTATTATTATTTATTTACTAATATTTAATGTATTTTTTGCAATATTTTTATGTAGTATAAAATCGGTCCGCGGGAGCTCGCTATAATCTGGGAAACGATCAAAATTATACCGACAGAGTTGAAGTAACGATCGCTGGGTTGGCAAAGTTGAATACATGCTTTATCGGTAGAAGAGAATGGAATATAAATAGGTGTTTAACCATTATAGTTTATTTATTTACTTTTACTAAAGGACTTTATTAAATAAATATTTTAAATTATTTTAGAAATTAATTATTATAGAAATGAATTATTTTAGAAAAAAATTATTCTAGAAAATGCCGAATTCACAGTAACATTATTGCTTGAAACTATTGAATTAATAACTTCTTATTAAATTTTATATGAAACAATTATGATTTAAAGCATTTTGTTTAATTCAAACGAAAAAATTATTTTTATCATTTCTTATGAATAAACGATATAACGGAAAAGCTTTCAGCTCTTTTTCTGTAACATAAACAACGTAATTATTTACTGCTTTTGTATACATAATTAAAAGACTCTATGCAAAAAGGTGTTCATGAAAGAAAACCATTTATGCTGATAAAAGAACATCATTTCCGATGGAATTTTTTTAAATTATCAGTGTTTTTTGAAAAAAAGGTCATTCCTGCATTAATTGCAATAAAAAAGTTACAAAGTTCACTCAAGTTAACAAAAAACTTTTCATATATTAGTATATTACCAAACTTTAAATTTTAATCAGTGAATCTCTCTAATTTGACAGCTTGAAATTCTGACAAAAACAACATAAATTTGCAAATTTATAGATTTGTTATTTAATTCGTAAGAGGCTTTTGTCAATTAAAAGTGTATTTCATGTGAAGGAAGATAATGTCCAAGTAATCAATTTGATAAAAAGAATCAATTTATCTTCTTGGGCAGTACGTACAGAGTCCGGGAAATCCGAACCTGTAATTCGCAAAATGAAGAGGCGGGATGTCGAGTAAATGGACCATATATGTAGTTTGTCCACTATTATGTATGCTATGACTTTTATGCACGTATAAATGATTTTACGCTAACAGTCAGCTTTACCGCGTGTGTCCGTAACTTGAACGTTAGTCGTCAGTCGTCAGTCGTTTTCCGATCGCCGACAAGCGAGGGTCGTCCTCAGTTCATTCGGTTCTCGAAATTGTTCTAATCTTCGTGTTGATTGGTATTATCACAGTGACAACTAATTAAAAAATTTGCACTACGAAACTCGACCTAAAATCGAATCTTTCCAAACGTTTAGTGCTTAAATTTTGAAAAATTCGCTCAAGGTGTGTTTTGAAATCTAAGCTATCTTATAATAAAATTTAAGAACGGCATTAAAAAACACAGATGCATTTTTCTTTAATATAGAAACTTGCACATTTTTTATCAGCAAAATAAAGAATTTTAATAGATAATTAGGCTCATTTGAATGTTAATGTTTGGAGCAAACTGGCGATAAAGAAACTGTTGACATTTTTATAAACAGAATGCTTTGTTAAAGTTGGAAATGTTTTTGAAATAACAGAAGTTTAATTGAAAGCAATTTAAATTATAATTTTTTTTTTTACTGAAAATATTGTGTTTGGGATGCACACAGCATCCAGTGAATATTCTCTGGGTTTTCTGAGGCAGGCTTTGCCTTGTGAAAGTAGCAAACTGGAGTATTTTTGGAATTTCATTATAGTGCAAAAGAAAATCGCCCTCAGAATGTATGACCGGCGATGCACGTGCATTAAGTGCGGGCATTTTCTCAGAAGATGTTGAGAAAGTCTGCAGCAGACTCGTAACTCGTATCCAATGCACGTGCATAAAATCCACGCTGAAATCTCAACACCACGTGCGAAAATCATACGAGTGACTAATAATTGCTCGTATATTAGAGCTAGTCACTTCCTATGTATAACTAACTAGTTTCACTCGTGCTTGTTAATAATAATAAGAGAACCGTGCTGATCCATCATCAGTGATCAGTTTTTTTCTCACGCTAAATATTTTAAAAGTCATTTTTAAATTCTCTAAATATTTGACAATTTTCATTCACAGAGTAAATAATTATCTATCTTAATTAAATATTTGAAGATGTTTATTATCGCCATTTGTGTTGCTTATTCAGTGATTAAGTAATCAGTATCGGAAAGACACGAGTTGAAAATATTATCAAACTGAGAAGAAGTATATTAATAACAAGGCTTAAGTTTGCATGGAAAGGATTCTTGCTTGCGAAAAGTGAAGGAATCTGAGAAATTAGTTTCGAAACCAGTCGCGTTCGGTATGCAAATTATTTCAAGACGTAACTTATATTTTGAATCTGTCTACTGTACAATCGAGTCACAAATTTATTTTAAATGAAATATTAGATAGAAATACAAAGTTAAATCATTCTATCAAAATCGGTATCATTTAATTCGACTTGAGCCTATTATTTGAAATTAGCTCTTAAGTATGACGACAATGTCTCTTTATTGCAGTCAATACGACTTGAAACCTTTAATTAATAAAACAGACTCGAGTTTCTTTGCAGTCTAACTATATCCGTCTGTAATCACTGATCCTTATAATCAAACTTTGTGAGTACGTTCAAATATCTTTGATACGTTACACTCTATGGGCTTTTCACTTACAAGTTTTATGTTCAATTAGTTTTAACTCCAGATAATTTCTGAATCAATTTTCTCTTTGTTTTTTTTTTTTACTAAATCGTTAAAGTATCGAATTAAATAATAAAATAGCGTAAAAAATAAACTTAATACAAGATAAGAGTAATAAACTTAAACTACTTATGTAATCAGATAAACAGAATAAGAAAATATACATGCATAGTGCTGTTTATATAAAACTCTACTATAAATTGTCGTGAGTTAATCCATTGAAATTATATAAAGATAATCGTTCATTAGATGTACTCACATGGCTTAGAATAGGAATTGCATTAAGAACTGATTCTCCAGTTAAGTTAGATCCATATGTGTTTTGTAATAGAACTGAGATAAAAATCCGTTAAACGAACAAAAAAAATCTTCACTTGTTTTTGAAATAACTCCGGTTTATCTAAGCTTGCTAGATTTAATTTTGAAAGATGTAGAAACTCGTTTCTGTGTATGTAGATAAATACGTGTATGTTTAATAAGTAAATGTGGATATTATTAGATTTATCTAGAGTTATTGAGGTTTTATTCAATATGTAGGTATAAATTTTTCTTTAGAACCTGAAAATTGTCTATTGTATTTTAGTAACGTGACTCAGAATCAGAATGCATAAGTTGTAAGGGGCAGTGATTACAGTAGTGTATAGTCAGACTTTAGAAAGATGAACCTTTTGAAATGGTGATAGTAGCAGTTCCCTTAAATTGATGCACTTATCCTGGCATCTTGTACCCGATAAGTAACATGCGGACAAACGCACGCGATTGGAATGTATTATATAACAATGTATTTTCTACAAAAGAGTCCCGGCTTTATTCTCATCAACGCAGGAAGTCTCACTCGAGCGGATTTCATGTCTCCTAATATCTATGTCACAAATTGGAGACCAAAAAAAAAATAGAAAAACTTTGAAAAAATTACTCTTTAAAATTGAATCAGTCAAATTCCATTGATTTTCTGTGACTCTTTTCTCACGATTTTAATCAGTGAAAATTCACTGAGAATCTCAATATACCAGAAGTATAAGTTTTTATCCAAAAATATTCTTCCAATTAAAAATAATAATATAGACAAATGAATCAATATTTTAAAATTGTTTCTAGTTTAAAATACAATAAATACAAAAATTCATTCATTTGAACGTTCAGACCTTTTCAGTCATGAGAATCAGTCAAAAGTCACTGAAATTTTCAGTAGTCGTCACTAAACTACTAAAAATTTCAGTGACTTTTCACTGATTTCCAGTAGATTATTCACTAATTAAAATCGTGAGAAAAGAGTCACTGAAAATCAGTGGAATTTGACTGATAATCAGTTAAATTTCACTGATTCAAGTATAGAGAGTATTTACTGAAATTCCAGTAAAAGGTTTCACTGGTCAATCGGTGAAAATTCACTGAATTCACTGATTCAACTCTTTAGAAAGTATAAATTGAGAATTACGTTTTATATCTTGATTGTTATTAAACTTTACCCGATTTTATTCTCAATATTGAAGATATTTCCATCCCTTTATGGAAGCTATCTACTTATACAAAACCTTGTCTTACTGAAAACTTTACATAAACTCTGGTATAAATAAGATTTAATTTCCTAGTCTCTTATATATCGTTATACAGAAAGGTCAGGTCGTTCACTGGCACGTGTTTCTCGTGATAATCCGTAACAGGGCGTTGAATGAATTTTATCGAAAACCAGGCGTCGACAGTCTATTTTTTTTATCTGAAAACTGCGTTTTATTACTGCGCTTTAGGGCGCTGTGCTTCATCAGTTCTTGAATACAGGCGAAAATGATTAATACACGATTAAAATTCCCTGTTTTTCATGTAAAGACTCATATTCTTTATAGGGCATGTAAATCTTGTATTAGGTACTTGTGCTATAATGAACGATCCTAAAAATAGAGCAAGTTTTCAACATTAGAAAAGTGGTCTTCACTTAAGAGTGGAGTCATCTTTTTTTTGGCTTAGAAAAACCGCGAGAGCACTTAAAAGGTGACGAGACACATCATGGGGTATCTGGTTGCTCTTCACCTTTTCATGTAAATGTAAAGGGTCGCACTAGCTGTAGGTGAGTTTGAACCTACAAAGAGAAATGCAAGGGTCGAGAGGGAAAGGGAATATCGAGCTGGCTCTCTCGAGACATGGATGCTGGAGGCAGACTAATAATTAGAAGAAGCTTTTTGCACCCACCCACGGTGAACTCATCCTCTAGTTTACAATCAATGCTTTATAGCTTGAACTTCATAGATCGTTCGTCTGTTGTTCTATCAACGCGACGGATGCCAAGAGATGACCTTTGGGTATTGATCACGAACCTTTTATTTTACCGATCGATATTTCCCTACCTGTAACGTGTAAACACAAGTCTCAACGATCCACACCCTTCGAATTCGTGCTCAGTGAACGTTAAGTAAAACTATATGTATTCTAACGAGTGGGCTTCCAACCATGATGACCACAACGTCTGTTGGAATGAACACTAACGAGGAAATGTCGAATTGAACACGTGGATGTATATGGTGTTGATTTTATACTTAAAAAACTGAGCTTCTTGCGAATTTGTAACGTTGAATGATTTTTGTATAATAGGGGCAGTGGGGTTTAAAAGTTTTATAATTGAAAGATTGGAATCTCCTTAGTTGGAAAGTTTGATTAAAATTGTTTTTCTAAATCAATGCCATTTGAGAAGGGAGAGTTATTTGGCTTCTTCATTGGTGATATTGCAAGTTTTCAATTTTAGAAAACTAATTGTTATTTTTTGAGTTTGTTATGCAATGAAAGTTCCTAATCGAACCTAATTATGAGTTACTTTAAAAATTGACAATCTTGAAACCTTGGAAGCTCTCCAATTTCGAAATTTTTAATTTGGAAGTGTTCTCAATGCTAAAGTGCTTCCAGATTTACATTTACATTCTTTAAGTTTCAAGGCTCTGAAGTCTAATCTGAACTCTTAAGTGTTTTCTGTTATTCGTGCTTTTATTTAAAAAGTTTAAAAGAATTAGACGTTTTCAACTTAGAATTCATTAAACTGAAATGAAATTCATCTACATTTATATGAATAAAATAAGATTTTACAATTAAAAAACAATTATTACAAATTCGCAAGTAAACTTTCGTCAAATACATTTGATTTGGCTTGAATAATCTGAAGATATAAAAGCCACCTCGTACATGAGTTTACTCCTGAGCCTCAATGAGACAATAAGAACTTAAGCAGTTCTTCCTGTTCCTCGAAATTACCTTATTAAACACTTAGCCTCGTTTTATATTGATTTTCTCCCAGCATTTTTATCGATGTGGATGGGAGGCAGTAAATAAGAAAGTTTTTTAATTTGACGGTAGAGACCTCGATTTTTCTTCCCTCAATTTCCTAAATTGATTACATTATCATTTTCTTGAAAATTTTGCTATTTCATTAAACTTCTTGATTACTTAATTTGTTCAATGTCTCGATCAAGTTATCTTTAGCAACGTGGAATTATTGTGATAGTCTTTAAACGAAACTTGCTCCAGGGACATTGAATGAAGTAGAAAAAAAGGAATAGAACTAAAATGAACTAGAAGTAAATTGAAATAAAACGTAAGTGCAGTAAACAGTTGCTCAACAAAAAATAGTTGTGCAAGAGAACATTAACATTCATTTGAGCAAAACTTGCTAATGACAATTAACAGTGACTTTTCGAAAACAACAATAAGTGCTAATAATTGCAGATTCCTTGAAGAGCGTTTCCAAAGGAAAAAGTGCTATCGATTTTGACGATATCAGGGGGTTTGTAACAATGACGAGTTTGCATAGAATTGAAACAATTACGATGGTAATCGATACGTGAAGGGTGAAATTTCTGGTGGTAATCCGATTTGAGGCAAGCTAGGGGAAAACAGAGCCATCTTGGTTGTGGATGCTGTGGCCTGTGTTGGGGGATGATGGGCTGAGGCCCTCGTCGCCTCCAGGGGCGGCTAATGTCAAGAGGGTCAACAACAGACTGACCCCTCTTCTCCTATGTGCCCCTTGCAAGCCGACTGTTAAAAAAATCCAGAATTCCACCCAGTGGTACGTGCAACAGGTAAAGATCAATTTTTTTCCGACCTGATTTACCAACTTTGTTGTGTGCCTGTTCAATTTTATTATGAATCTAGCATGAATCCTTTATACAAACGAAATTGAATGAAAAATATATTAAAAACGAAATAGTTAGCTAGGAATTCATCCTTCTGTAGATAATAGAAAATAGGCATGATGTTGAAACGATTTTTTTTTATTTTACACTGAGAAACTCTATTATAGAAAAATTACTAATATCGATAGCAAGTAGGGGCAAAATCCCAAAATTGAGACATTTTAATACAGAAAATAATAAATTTTACTATTTAAATAGTATTATCTGTATTAAAATGTCTCAATTTTGGGATTTTTCCCCTACTTGCTATCGAATTAGTAATTTTTCTAACACAGAGTTTTTCAGTGTAGAGGAGATAGTCTTACATAAACTTCGTGGCTTGTTTTGAGGAGGGGGGGGATAAAAATTGCTGGAAAATTGTCCACGTGGTTTTTGCAAGGCCCCTAATCATAACTGCATGGAATTGGTGATTCAGAATTAATGAAATATTCAACTATAAGAAAAATAGTAGAAACACTGATTTTTTAATTATTCGCATTTTTCCGAAGTTGTATTTTAATTGTTTAAATATGAATATTTCAACTAAACGTTAAAAAATATTCATAAATCGTTTTCTCAACATATTTTCAAAGATGTAAAATCTTTTTCCTGTGAGATAAGTTAGTGAACGATTTCATGAAGCAATTTTTCCCAGAAACCTTGGAAATAACAGCTCATTGGATGTAAGACTGCTTGTCTCTCGCGAGCCCACATTATTCGCGAAGATTAGTTGACTGATGGGTGTAACTATATGCGCAATGGGTAATTTTACACTTCTGTATATGCTATGCACATTTATTCAATATATGCATATATCGAATTCGCATCACTATCGTTTTTAACGCACAATCACACATGGTAAGCATTTTCCACAGTAATCAGGGTCACGGTGTCATTGAAGCAGTATCGCCTTTTCAATAATATTAGCAACAGGCCCACTGCGAGATAGTGAATAATGAGGTCGCATCGTAAAACAAAACTTGGATGAATGAATGTCGCTCGGTATGCATGAGAATCGGATGACTAGTGCATTCTTATAATATAAGTGAATCACTATTTCAGATATCTGCGAGTAAAAACGTCGATAATCATCAATGCAATACAAATTAAAATAGATATTGCATTTTCCTCACATTGTTATCAAATTTTCTTGAAATTAAATAATAAACTTTTGAATCGAAAGGAAGTAAAGTAATCTAAGGAATTTATTTATTATCTCACGTTTTTAATCTTGATAATTCTGCGAACTCGAATTGTATTCTGCACTAATTAGAAATAAATTAGACTACTTTAAATTGTTTCAATTTACTTCGTTCAAATATTGAGAGTTGAGGCACATTTCTGAACTTATTAAAAAATTCTTTTTCAATTCTCCCAAGGCATGTTTTGCTATAATTGTGCGTGATGCGTAAGAGGGCGGGGAATACTTTGTAATTATGCATTACCTGACCGGAAACTGAGGTCTATCTGCCACTAATGGGATTCCTGTAAGACAGGCCTTTGTTCGCAGAAGCACAAGATACTTGTCCTTGAGTATAGTACACCTTGCTCTAAGTGTTTATCACTCTTTCTCACACTTCTGATTACTTTTTTATGTAAATAGAATCATTATCTAAAATATACTTTTATTTTATGTAGGTCTTTCTTTATATTTCAATTACTAGCTTATTGAATCTCTTCAAAGCTCTGAATATTATTATAGACTCTGAATCTTTGTCATTTCTTTGATCTCTTCTGCATCCAGGGAAATTTGTTAATCAATTATAATAATTTAATTATATTGAGTAACAGTATCTAATCCTAATTTAGCATTTTCGGATTTGTTGTTTATTTTTAGAGATCTAGTCGAGTTTTCATAAGCTCCATAAATCCTGAAGGAACATTATAGTTTTAACGTGTTTTCTTTTATAGAAATGAAGGTCTGTTCAGGTTTATGATGTTTAATGACATTATTGAATTTATTTCATTTCCTTGAACTTTTTTATTGGATTTGCTGTTTATTACTGTAACACTCACACCATTTCGTCTTTTTGAATTATTATTACGAGAAGTTAGGAAAGGTTTTCATCTCGAAGGACACAGAGTCTCGATAAACAAGTTATATCACTTTTCCAGTTGACATTTTTAGCCCATTGTGCACGAATTAAGGTACATACTTTAAAAGATTTGTTCAGGTACTTTTATGCTTTCATCTCACAAGACGACCTCTTATAACTTCTGCTCCTTGAACTTCCGGTAGAAAATCTCAATGAACAAAGAGCGTGTAGGTCTTCCAAGTAGTCATTTTTATATTTTGTATGCAGTTACAGTTTTTAAAAGACAATTTCAAATAAAACTAATATATTATTTTATTTTTATTTTATTTCTTTTTTTTATTTAGGATTTTTATGTTTCCCCTGGGGTTTTAGACATTTCTTCCTCTCTGCTTTTCCCACACGTAAATAAATATGAGAAAAACAATTTTTGTTATGGATTTCTGTGAACCGTAATATTCACTACGATATTCACCACAAACCTAAGCCCATGAATTTTATATATAGACACCAGTAATATAGTTTTATTTTGTGAGCGGGGAAAACCACCCTGTTTTCATTGAACTGAAACGAACTACAATATCAGACACATCTAAACGTACCATGTATCGATTCTTTAGTTCCGTAATCTAATACTATTCTTTTTATAGGATTGCATGAAATTATAATAACCGTTACTGGCCATTGAACCAGTATAGCGTGTTTTCTGACACTTTAGGTAGTCAAAACAATTCCAATATTATTGCTTGGATAATAAATCCTGCTTTTAAAATAATGAAATTTCAGAGAGTAATACATAAATTGCTTTTACTTTATATACTTTATCAGTCCATCGAGGAGTAAATAATAAGGAAGGTGAAACTAATAGGGAAGGTACGCGTGTCTCTCACGATTTTAATGATCTTGATATAAATTGTAGATTACTAAAAAAATTAATAATACGTGTTTTTTCTTATCTGTAAATAATCTGTTTGAGGGGATGAAACAGCCTTCCAAATATGATAGTGTCAAGGTTGTTTACCCCAGAAAACGTTTTTAACTAAATCGAGCATGTGATGAATCTTTTCCGATCGATTTTATTTTAAAATATTGTCTTTTTACATGTAAACCAATCAAAATATGACCTTGACAGTATAATATTTAGGGGGTTGTTTCACGCCATTAAACCGTTTATTTGCAGATAAGAAAAAACACCTGTCGTTTTATGAGATGAACTATAAACAGGTTTAAAATATTGACACATTTGTGTGTCTTTATTGATCATTTCTTATATTTCTCGCTCAAATCCAACACTAGTGGAGAAAAAGAAATAGGCAGTTTGAAATTATGACCTCACGAAAACGTATATATATAGAAATAGACTTGTAGTAATTATTGTTAACCCTGAAGAGATATCAGGTCGATGGCACCTAGTATACTTATGTATAACACTTTGATAAAACGCTTAGTCACTTCTAATTCTTTCGCAAAGATACTTGAGCTTTAATACTCCTATTACGTGTATCGAAATAATAATATAAACTTCAAAATAGAGCAATTATAAACAAATTTTTTGTAATTTACATTGTCTGACTCAAATCTTCTTTGTTACATTTTTTAAAAATATATGATGTCATAAAGTGAGCAAAATTACAGGTTGCATAATATTCAATAGAGCAAATTTTCACTACGTGAGTTTCTTTTGTGCTTTTTTCATGTGCTCGAAATTTAAATCTGCTTTGGTTACATAAAATTCACGTTACTTTTCAAGTTGAACAATTGTCGAGAATATTACTTATTTTAATTAAAATGTAACACGGATCTTTTTAGCAGCGTCATTTTTTGAAGATTGTAATCAGATTGCTAGAATGATTAGTCATTAAATATTAAATAATTGAGCAGAGTGCTTTTATGTTTTGAATTCTTAATTCTAGAGTTCAAGTCTCGTAAAAAAAATGAATTCCAATAAATACAAAGAGATCAGATAGTTTATAAGAACAACTTGGAAGTCTTTTTACCGTTGAGGCATGGCTTCGTTGTTGTTGGTGATCCATTGTACTCTTCGGTAATTCAGGGTCGTAGAAACGTGTAAGGCATGGGGTTCGTCATGCTTGAACTCTTTTTTCCTAAAGCGTTTAATTACCGGATCTTCTTGCAACGCAAGTCTCCTCCTTCATCGTGCCTTAACTCCAGACATTTATTGACTCGAGGAAAAAAAAACATGTGATACACCAAGCGATTTTTTCTAGTAAAACTATTTTTGGAAATATTTTTGTCTAAAGGAGACTACTTGTGAGTCAATTGTACTAATGAATAAAGTGTTCTTTTTTGATTCACCCACAAAGCTCAATTCATTTGTTTACCGAGAGAAAATTGCTCACAATCAGTCAATGACACTTTTTCTCACGTTGATAATAAAAACTTGGATAGTTTTACTGAACTGTTAATATAGGAGTCGCTTACATAATCGTAAAGTAATCTATATACAGTACGGTCAATGTATTCGCCTTTTGTATAATAAAAATTTTGAAGTAGAAAACAAAGGAAAATTAAAAAGAAAAATCCTTCGCATGAAAAAATAGTATTACATGAGTCAAGTAATTTTCTGAGTGTGAGAACAGAAAAGCTTCCACGACAATGACATGGTTAACACCCATAGTAGTTAAAGTCCTCGAATCAATCACAAAGTTATCACTTGTCACCACATCCAAAGTAAGTCACGGTAAAGTGACGCATATTGTCTTTCATTTTTCACGTTTTTTTCTTTGCTGACTTTTGTCCAAGAATTTTCTGACCCCCTGCACTTCGATCTCTTACGTTGGATTAAAAAAAACTCACGTAAGTGACGTGGGATAATAAAAAGAACACATTAATTTTAAGTGACTGCAGCTTAAAAGCTGCCAAGCGCTGCTTAACTTTGACGATTGTAAATGCACGTGTGTTAATTATTGATTAGTTACTTAATTGATCAGCATTTGAATAGGAATGGAATGAAACATATTGTAGAAACAATTGAAGATTTGTAGTTAGGGTGCCTTGAAATAATAAAATGTCTACATTGTCCACACGTGTGAATAGTCAAGAGTCCTTGCAATGATTGGAGGAAATCGAATGTCCAATTATGCTCGTGTAAAGCTTACGAGGACCATCCTCTATCGATTAATTTTCATTAAAGTGCAGAGCGGAGTGCCTCGTGATAAAGGGGATTGCTAGAACTAGAATAATAGTGCTCCTCGAAATTAGAGCTATAATTTACATCCCGTAGTGAAAACTACTGAAAACGTCAGTTGGCAATTTCAAAATTGTAACAGTTTCATTATTTTTTTTCAGCCCACGTGGCGTCTTTGGGGCGAGGAAAGAGGTGACGGTGTCATATATACAGTGTACCTGAAAAAAGTTCGATACCATAGACCAACTAGAAGCCTGTCCGCATCGGTAAGAAATTATAATATTTAAATTATTTTCGGAATTTATAAAAAGATGGCAGGCATTTGATATGATAATTTGATATGTAAAAAGTTTTCGTATATACTTTACGTGAGTATATTTCAACAAGGTCGACATATACATTACACATATCGACGAAATATGTACATGACGCACTTTTTGCATAATTCGTATAACCGAGAGACATTGATTATTTTAATTGCAGAGTATAATATATTCTGTCTGCAATCCTTCCTCCTTTATTCTGCTTTCCAAAAGTAAAAATATTTTGGGAACTTGATATACGTTCTACAGTTTTATAATATTTTACTTTAAATTCTATATTTTCATTATCAGTCTAACTTTCATAGAAAATCGATAATTGAATTCAAGTTAACCCACAAAGATAAATAAATAATCCACGATCGTGATTAAATTGTAAACATGTTAGATAGTTTCATTTTATTTGAATATTTATTCCTTTTTAGGATTCAGACGATGAAATATCACATCTCGAGTGGGAAACTGTGAGGGTGCGTTTTCTGAAGGCTGGTACAGTTCAGAGACTAGTTGAGAGTCTCGCTAACGATGATGGGGAACTCGAGTCGACCTACATCAACGTATTCCTGGCGACATATCGCGCTTTTACGACCCCGCAAGAGGTTCTGGAGCTTTTACTCGCCAGGTACGATTCTCTGGACGAGAATTCAGCAGCACTTACAGGAGAGCAGCATCGCAAAACCCTTGTGCAGGCTCTCCATGTGTGGTTGGACGCCTACCCTGGGGATTGGTGCTCACCACCGAATCATCCTCTCCTCATGAGACTCCTAGACTTTACGCATCGACGATTACCTGGTTCCGAACTCGAACTCAAGGCCAGGCATCGACTTCACAGGTTTTCGCAACGAGAGGGACAGACAGGTAATTTTTTCTCTCTTTTGTCTTACACGATCAGATTCTCAATTTGTCTCGATCAAGAATCTTTTTGTCTCTTCTGAGACATTTAACGCCCCGAGTTTTTGTGGACGTTCATCAAGTCCTTCAAGTACAGGGGTTTCAGGCCCATTAAATGAAAATCGTTTCCTTATTGAAGTGAATTGAGACTTGATGAAGTTGTCGGAACGAAGAATATACAAGAGGTTGATTGGACGTAATCCAGAGGAAAATAGAATAATTTCGGTATATGTATGAAATTGCCCAAGGGTGTTTCTGGTAATGGATTTTTGTTCTCCTTCCTGGGTTTGAGTAATATTTTATATGGCTCATTCGAAAGATTTTATGGTTTTGATGTTGGGAAAGATATAGCAATATATTGGATACCACTTTTTATTTGTTCTTTTGTTAAAAAAGTAAAATAAACTAGACATACTTTAGTGTAGGACACTTGTCGTGAAAGGCCAATAGTTATCAGATCTTGGATAAAACTTTCTAGGATGTAGCAGATTATTAAGTAATTACTTTAATAGCAATCGAATGTTTTCTCGAGATTAAAGTGATTATGATAGCTATTATAATGATTGAAAATCCAAAAGAAAACTGCGAGTTCTATTAATTTTATATATCTTGTGCCTTGGCAGATAATTATACAATTTTAATGAATTATTACTCTTTAATACTGGAAGAAATTGGTATTCTTGTATAATTTAAATAAATAAAGAAAATTTAATATCAGTTCTAAAATATTCCAGAGTTTTATATATAAAAGTCTGGAATATTTTGATTAGTCGTATTGAGAAAATTGTAATTAATTGGGACTGACGTTCGATTGAGTTGCTCTCAGAATTGACGTGAAGCAGAATCATGACCTATCCTAATCAGTCTTTTATTAATGCTTGTTAATCTTTTATTAGGATTAAATTCCTATTTTATTTTAAGTATACTCAAATGCTTTGAATCTTTTGAAAAAGTTAGATAATATTATTAACTAATAATAAGGAGGACAGTGTGTTTCATTTCTCTTGGTGTTTGTCCTACATTTGAGTCAACATCCACACACTATCAACATCTATGATTTGATTTTTCTAAACTTTAATTCTGAACTTGAATTGGGTCAATTCAGAAAGTTCGTAATGAGCACTTCTTTTACATTAAAATGCAAAAATGTATTATTTTCGAAAAATTCAAATCAAAGTGATAACAAATGAAGATTAAAGATCCTCGATTTTTTACTTTCTTTAGGAGACGTTTTAATCCATTAATAAGCATTTTATAAAATTTTAATTATGATAGAAACCAGACTTTGAAAAATCAGACAAAAGGTACAGAATTGGTATTTTTTATCAGTCAATATTCCTGACAAGGAATGAAAAAAACAAGTATTCATGACTTTTATCCTTTTTCTCAAAGTCTGCGCATATTTTAGGTTTTATAAACATTGTAAAGATACTTTGAAGTTGTTTGTTTCTTTATCGTTAGTTAGCCTTCAGAAAGAACTCTCGCGTTGAACAGAACCATTGTTGACTTTCTGATTCACTCTAGTATCGACACCACATTGCACATTGCAAATATATCACAAGTGGTAATCCGATTTTAAAGACGACATAAAGATAAGCGAAAGTGAGTCGGTCACTTAATCACTAATTATTCAAGGTCTAAAACTGATAATAAAAATTCCTGGATGTTGTGTCAAAATTATCTAGTGGTTATCTTATTTAAAAAAAAATAGTTTTAGTTTTAGAAAAGTAGAAAAAGAATTCCAAGTTTCTCTTTTACTTAACTGCTCTCTTTTATCTTTACAGACTCTTGCCTACCTTATGACAATGGTCGTCTAACCTTACACGGACCGACGGACTTGATAGGCGATCATTGGCCGACCTACATTTTTCCCGAGGTGCCCCACCGACATTTCGCAGAGCAATTGACACGAATGGATGCCGAAGTGTTCCGAAAATTAATAGCGCATCAATGCCTGGGAGCAGTTTGGTCCAGAAGAGATCGTTCTCGAAGCCACGATGCAGCCACCGTTTTGGCAACCGTCAATCAATTCAACGCCGTGTCTCTTCGTGTCATGTCTACCGTTCTCAAAGACGTGACATTGAAACCACATGAGAGAGCGAGAATTCTCGAAACCTGGATCGACATCGCCCAGGAGCTGAGGGTCGTAAAAAACTTCAGTAGCCTTAAGGCCATAGTCTCTGGTCTTCAAAGTAATCCAGTCTACAGGCTAGAAAAATGTTGGCAGTGCATGCCTCGTGAAAAACACGAAGTCTTTCGAGAACTGGAGAGGATATTCTCAGAAGAAAATAATGCTTGGACTCAGAGAGAGTTGCTGATTAAAGAAGGCACTGCTAAATTTGCTGACACTGCCGGCAGAAGCGATAGGCATCTGCAGAAGATTTTTCAAAAACAGAATACTCATGCAGGAGTAAGTTAGAAATTAAGACTGAAGATTTCCATAGTCGTTAGGTAGTTGAGAGTTTGTAGTTTTTAATGGATTGATCTTGAATTGTTTCAGAATATTAGCTACGGGACAATTCCTTACCTAGGAACCTTTTTGACTGATTTAACGATGATAGACACAGCGATTCCCGACACGATAGCTGAAGGACTAATAAACTTTGACAAAAGAAGAAAGGAGTTCGAGGTTCTCGCGAGAATTAGACTTCTGCAGGGAGCAGCAAATGCCTATAATTTCACGACAGACCCTATTTTTGATAGATGGTTTCATTCCCTTGTTGTGCTTGATGATAGAGAGGCGTACAAACTCAGTTGCCAAATTGAAGCCCCACCTCCAGGACACACCTTGAATTTGAACAATAAAGTCAAGAAGAAACAGGTTTGCCTTTTTTCTGATCCCCTTGGTTTAATATTTTCTAAATGTATTGCTTATTCTCTCTTTTTTCCATTTGCCAGAGTCTAAAAGTGTATTTTTCTTATTTCAGAGTCACCAGGGCCACCGCAAGAACGACTCAATAGCCTCAACCTCAAGTTCCAGCAGTTCTCAGTTCTACTGTGACCTTGATTCTCTGCCAAGTTCTCCGCATAATTCTCTGGACCGAAGGACTTCACCTTCTCAGATGTCCAGTTCGTCTTCCAATTCTTCTCTGCCATCTCTGGATGTTTCTTTAAGTTCCGGAGGAGGAGGTGCTTCTTCTGGCCACAATTCGCGTCTAGCACCTCAAGTTACAGTCACAGCCAATGGCAGTAGTCCCAGTCATCCTGGACTGTCGAGTCCAAATAATTCGCACAAAAGTTCTCCCGATTTTTATATTATTAAAGTAACGATGGAGACTGACAATGTGGAAACGGATGGTGTTGTTCTTTATAAATCAATTATGCTTTCAAACAATGAGAGGACTCCACAAGTAATTCGCAATGCGATGTTAAAACTAGGAATCGAGGGTAGTCCAGATCAGTACACTTTAGCTCAAGTGTTACCGGATCGCGAAATGGTTTTGCCTAATTCAGCGAATGTTTATTATGCCGTGAATACTGCCCATAATTTAAACTTTATCCTTCGACCCAGAAGAGACGTAAACGACGGGATCACGGATAGTCCAAAAAACAAAACGCCTAATCACAAACGATAGTTTTAAGTATTCGTGCATTTACAATTGAGCAACGGCAGCTCAAGAGACTGTAAAAATTCTCTGAATGGTTTTAGAAAATCTGTTTTAAAAAAAATTGTATTATTTTTTCTTTATTAGGAAAAGACGTAACCTGCCAGAAATTTTTTATGTCTTTTACGAATCGATCGTTAACTAGATTGAGGGGGATTCGCAGTTTTCTCATATCATATTAAATCGATATTAGTACCGACGATGTAGTTGTTATTTGTAAATCGAAAAGTGTGAGAGGTTTGACGATATAGTACAATTACAGCGGATGAATCTCCTTGTATATTTATATTTTTTTAGTGCAATCACGTCCGGATTACTATTGTATTGCGTGAGAAATGTTCATCGACATGAACTAAGACGTTAAACATTAAACCAATGAATGAACGCACATTCAGAATGTGAATAAGTGCGTTCCATCGTGCAGAAGAATTTATTGTTCCGTAATTAGTAATTTATAACAATTTATTCTTCGTCATGAAGTATTGTGTATATGTACGAGTATTTATATTTCGCAAATAACCTAGGATATTATAAATAGGACCAAAAACTTTTGTAAATAATAATGGTCCAAAGGTGTGAGGATCATATTGAGAAAACCGCTCGACATGAAGATAAAATTCTTCATAATTCTTCAAGACTTGATTCATTCCATCAAATCATATAGGATAATATTTTTTTACTACTTCCAGGCATACGCACCTCTCCCCGTTCGGTTTTCTCAATCACGATACCTCTAATTAGAAATTTATTTTACTTTCTCGTAATGTAACGCTCCAATTATCCAGGGAGAAAGACAAAAATTCTGTGATACTGTAATCTCTCCTTTCGGCCCCGTGATAGAATCTCAAATGGGAAAAAGAATACTCAATTACCTGATCGGCGTTTAGAGTATATAGAAACAGTGTCAATTATACATTTTTACCCCAAGACCAACATATTGAGTCCCAAATATCCAAAGTGTAACGGGGAACCAGGCTAAGATATTATCAGAATGAGAGCCCTAATTTTTTCTGAACATTATTAGACAAATAGAATAGTACGTAAATGTGCTTATTTTCAAAACAATCCTTTTACAATACTTTTACCTGGACAGAAGGAACAGACAATCATCTCAGTTTTTGATTCAGAGATCTTGTTGTTTCAAATGATGACTCAGAAAGGACTCTAGAAATAAATATGAGATTTTCTCTTTTGAGAGAGATATTTAAGAAAAATCGAAAGCCTGCTCTCATGAATCACGATGGATACTATTTGCTATTCTTGAGATACAAAAAATACTTGCCACAAGAGCAAAACCTCAGTCAGTGTTTTTAAAAGAGTGGATGTCTATTACAATCAGAAACAGTGTGGAAATAGAGTTTTGAGGACCAAGAATAAACGATCTACAAGGGAAACACAAAAAATGCATTATTTTACCTCAGATTTCTACACTCTGAAAAGTCTGGATCCAGAGAAGCGTTAGTCTTAGACAATTTTGTACTTACTTTCATCGATCATGTATCTCTCACTAATTTACTCAACATGTACAACTTTTTCATTTAACAAGATCGACAAAGTGACCATAAACTTGTTTTATTTTTTCGATGTCCTGAATACCTTTAGAATGTTATGTAATCTTTACGGAGACTTTTAACTTTAATTGTTTAAAATTCGACTTATGTAATATCTTGGAGTCTATTTTGGGATTAAATTTAGATTTAAATTGCGCCTGACTTTGGAATATAACGAATTGAGTTTGTAATGAAACATTTGGAAGTAAAGGCTGGAGACCGAACGGCCAGGGGTTATCAAATTGGTTCGTGTCGGTGCAACGACTCTATGCCCTCTTGATGAGTGGACTTCCGGAATAGAGGCACTTCCGGCACGCGAACCTGTTGAGTCAGGATCAAGTACCCAGAGTACGTTAGCCAGGTGCTTTGCCTTACGTCAAGGAATATGGTAAATGAGCTAGTCAACGTATGCCGTTAATGGCTGTACTACCATTTAAGTTAAATGAAACAGACGGTTATTTCGGTTAAATCGGTACTTAAAGCATTGCCTTGCATGCCAGAATACTTCGATTAGATGAGCAACGAGAGAATTGCATGCGAAGTCTCTGCGACGTCTAGTTAACTCCTCGTTAATTCTAGATCCAAGATATTAATTTACTTATTCGTATTTATAACTGAACTATTCAATGCAGACGTTTCATCGGTTTTTATCATTATAGATTGCCAGACGTGTTTCAAATCTGGGTCGACAGAATAATCAAAGTTGGTGTCGAAGAATGAATATTTATAGCAATTAGTTCAAAAACGAGAAACCTATCGCCCCTATAGTTAAGAATAGAAGAACTATTTACGAAATATGTTACAAACAATTACAAATATAGTGAGATCTAGAAAATATACAAATGCTTTTCAAATTTTTTACTAAAAAGCATTTGTTTAAACAATTACTGATTTTCGACTTAAAAAATCAATGAAAATCTAAAAGAGCGAGTTTTTGATAAAATCTGTTTTAAAAATTATCAGAAAAAACCACCCCCATTTTCTCAAAATACAAAGTTTCGATATTTTCTTCAGATCATTCAATAGACGAAGAATTTTTAATAATTTTGACACAGGGTGTCAATTTTTAATCCAAAAGTGTATCAAAGCGTTTCACAGTGAAAAAGACAATCGCTTTGATCCACTATTTGATCCAAATTTGATACCTTGGGATTTATTATAAATATTTTATTCTCTATGATTTGAAATAGAATAATTCGAAAATTGAAAGCTCGGATGATTAATCTATGTCCTCGGATGTGGTTTAAAAAATAATTACCGTCTATTCAAAACGCGAATTACTTGTCTGAAGAGATTTGACCAAATTTACTTTTAAAAAAAGTATTTCTGGCTCTTCGCCACAATTACACCTGTTTATTTGAATCGCCTTGCATAATACTTGAATTTACTCTCTCGTCTGACTATTGCGCTATTCTACTACTGCGGCGCGATAGTAGCATAAGTCTCGGGTGGAGCTTGCGCCCCAAAGCCTTGTAGTTTGCCAAGTTTTCGTCAGGTGGTGTTCTCGGTTGGTGGTTGGTCTGCCACCCCCAGGATTCACCCCTCGATGAACCCGAAAGCACTGGTAGCTAAAGCTCCGAGCGCCAGTTGGGAGCTTCGGGCCGGCCGGAGGCAATGCGCGTCTCTCCGGCAGTTGCATTCGCCATTGCGTTTGCGTGCAAATTGGTGCGTAATCAGTGTTTACTGCAGGCGGAAGTGTACTCGATGCTGCGGACATGAAAAACGTGAGTTTTGTGATCCGAAAATCCAGCCCTTCGAGGGTTAATTTTTCAGCAGAGCTATTTTTTCTCTGACACGGCAACGGCAAGAGTGTCGAGCGAGGCGTTTCTAGTCAATAATTTTATTCTTCCTACCTCTAAGAAAGGAACCTTTTCAAAGTCCATCCAAATCAAGTCGTTTTCATGTTTACCACTTTGAACTTTGACCTAGTGAGGTGACAAAATAGCAAGGTTGGCTTAAGTCATCCAGGAGCCCAGGGCTTTCTCTTTTCCGCAACCCTTGTTAATTATTTAGTATGGGAGAATTTTCTCTTTTAGGTTTTTTAGTTTTTTCGGCAGGAATTTGTATTTTTTAGAATTTTTCGAAATGATGAAAGTTTGGAAAAAGAGGGATGAAATGTAGTGTGATCAGCCATTTTATTGCGGTGATGTTTCTTGGAATAGTATTTTACGTTTTGTTAGATTCAAAATTATAATTAGTTGGATCACATACGTTATATAAAAAAAATGCAAGTTTTCTATCGCACTGTATATAATCTTTCGACATAAAATACCCAGAGGATTATTTTATTGTAGCAATTTTAAAAGATACTTTAGAAAAAATTATCCTCATTAAACTTTAGTAAAAATTATTTATAATTTTAATAAGTTATGTGGCTCAATTTGTAAAAGACTCGAATAAATTTGCCAGCAAAGTTAAATCCATTATCTGCAGATAGCTACGCTTAATTTTTGTTTTCATAGATTCAAAAAAGCAGCGCAATAGCCATGCTCAAACAAATATTTGAAAGGGTTGCTCAGACTAAGTTTAGAGCTCGCATATCTACTGTAAGTTCAGAAGTCTTTTACATATCATGCATACTAATTTATAATTGTAATAAAATGATCAGCATGCTCTGATAGTAAGTTCACCGGAAGATGTGACACACTGACACTTTGGAACGTGCAAAAGCTTGGAATCCCCAAAGGTGCAGATCGCTGACTCGGTTACGGAGTGATTTATCTTCCTCCTCAGTTGTGCGCTCTTTATTATTATTAACGCCCTCGGGTCGGGCTTTTGTCTTTGAGCACCCACTCCCACCTGGCCACGAATTACTTTCCAAAGTCAAGTGCCCATTTTTTCGGTGCTCGTCACGTACATGGCTCACATAGTACGTGCTCGCTAAGAGAATATTGCTGGCTTTATTATTAGCTACCACCCCCTTTCGTGTCTTTTTCACCCTTTCATTTCTGCTTCGATTTTTTATTAATATTGGCAGAAGACTCGTTTGAAAGAATGTAAAAAGTAAGCAATGTTTTTGATAAGTGACGGATGACTTAACATCTTGGCATCTTGAGATGGTAGGGGACTTCATTCGACTTGATATCGTGCATCAGAGACGTTTATATCAAGTGGATGGATAGAATCAGCTGTAAAGGAGCAATTCCGATAGAAATCAATCGAGGGTTTTGCCCATGGATGAGAACTTGATCGCGTGCAATCTCGCGCCTTCCCTAAGGTTCGTAAATATTATTTTTCATGATTCTGACAAGGGTAACGTTCACCTACTACACGGCTACCTGCCGTTTGTCGAGTGACGTACCGTCAGTCGAGAAATCGATCATGGGATGTGAGAAAAGTTGTATTTGTCACATGTCCCGATGATTAATGCAAATAATGTTGATAATGTATCCTAGGTATACATATTCGTTATTTAATTCTTTCACACCATGCAAGACGCTTATTTACACTGAGAAAAATGTTTGGTGCGGACAACAAAACTTTTTGTTGTTATAGAAGCAACCAAAATTGATTGGTTGTGCCAACAAAATCTTGGTTCTTTCAACAAACTTTTAGTTGAACCAAGAAAATTCATTTGAACCAAGAAAATCTCAGTTTTGGTTGAATTACCAAAACTTTGGTTGGTTCAACAAAAATTTGGTTGGCACAACCAAAAATCTTTGTTTCTTCTATAGCAACAAAATTTTTTGTTGTCCGCACCAAACATTTTTCTCAGTGTAGATGTGTAATTAACACGATATAAGATATAGATATTATCTTATAGATATAGATATAGATATAGATATTATCTTCTATAATTGTGCACAATGAAAACTAAATGCATTATAAATATAATTACGAAAGAAATGTTTCATTATCTGATCATTAATGCATACAATTATATTCTGCACAATTAACGCCTTTTTCTAAGAATGGATAATTCGAATCCAGTTTCAAATTCTATTCCCGTTCTGTTAACCAAACTAATAAATATCTGAATAAATTTAAAGGAACTCAAAATATCAAGATTGAAATATAGTAGTAGTAATTATTTCGTCACTGAATAAATTCTCAATATTAAAAATATGTCAATCTGTAAATTCCATCTGCTTCCATGAAATTTGATTCGGCGCTCTTGATTATTGCATCAGGTTTTTAATTTTCCAATTCAAATGATGTGAAACGGTCTAAAATATGTTTAATTCATCAGAGGAAAAAGTATCTGATGTGGGATTCGATGGCACTGGTGCCTTTAATTGATCAGTACTTTTTTCACATCAATGCACACTGATAGGAACTCTTTTATAACAGAAAAAGGAGTTAAGATGCGAGTAGATAAAATAGGTCACCAGTGGCTTTGAATTTGGCAGTAGCATGATAGCTTTTGGTGTTTATTGGTGAATAGGCGACGGGGTTATCGAGATTCACAAGCTTTCGATCCGTGCATTCGACAGTCTGGCGATCGGTTTCGCTCCGTTTGTTCCAGGAATAAAAAGCCTGTCAGTTACAAAGGATGGGTCTCTATGCAAGATTCAAATAGTCCAACATAGAAAAGCTTCCGATTATGGAGGCTTATAGTACCCTGTTTGTAATTCAGTGTCTCATTCACTGTGATTTTCACTTACAAAATGAAAACTTAAACATGAAAACTTTTGGAAAAAACTTGCGTGAACTATATGCACTGAGAAACTCTATGTTAGAAAAATTACTAGTATCGATAGCAAGTAGGGGCAAAATCCCAAAATTGAGACATTTTAATACAGAAAATAATAAATTTTGGGATTTTGCCCCCACTTGCTATCGATATTAGTAATTTTTCTAACACAGAGATTCTCAGTGTGTGAGAAAAAATTGGACCTGGTGCAAGGAAATTATTCCTCTTTGGGTAAATGATAATATGTTCTAAAAATGTTAACAAGCAAGATTAAATTATTTCTTAAAAAGTAGATCAGTCCTTTTACTAAATTGGTATTCAAATTGGTGTCTACATATATACATTAATGATTCCCCAGATACTCAGATCTAACAAATTACGGTGTACATTCGACCTCATTTTTTCCTATATAATGTATCGCCTACTGATTTTACCAATAAGTAATTTACTTTTTTCATCATTCTGATTTCATAAGGTGGAACCTGATATTCTTAATAAAAGGCAGTTTTTAAATTAGGAAAATGATAAGTTACTTTTGTGTCAGTGTATGACAGAATTTAAGAAAGCGGCACGTTATAGGGTAGTTAAGATGAAGAAGAAAATTTATTGTTCATAATATATACGACTTGGTATACATTAAAGAAAGCTTTACAGAGAGTCCTTTAGTCACGCTCAGGTCTAATACTTTAGCTTTAGCAACCCCCGACCTCGTACAAGTGGAGGAAATCGATCAAACCGCGGAAAGTGCGTGCGTTTTACTTCGTGGAAAAACAACAGAATATACTTAGAGACCCAAGAACCATCTAGTTAATAACTAGCTATGTTTTTAGCTCTGTATTGTAGGTATAGATTCCATGGGACATGATCCGCTGCACGCGATTGAAAATTGCCTTTTGCGTATCTTGTCTCTTGTTTTCAATGTTTTCGAACGCTTTTGTGTACTCTTTCGTGCTTGCACAAATGTTCCGAGTTATTATTTTTCTTGCGTTAGAGAGAGTAAAGGGTGTGCCTTCATTTCTAGAAAACTTCAAAAGCATTTCAGGCGCGATGTGAAAAGTTGAGAAATGGGCAAAAATTGCGGGGTTCGTGTAAATGATTCTTGTGTTTTAATTTTATTACTTTTTTTTTTAAAAATGGTATTCAATTAAAAAGTATGTGACCTTAGTTCCACATGCTAATTCGGGAGTTATTTTCAAATTTAAAATGAGTGTATATTCAAGAAAATCAATTTCTGTTTTAGCAATTGTTATAAGTTCATTGCAAGCATCAGGTAAGATTGCAGGCTAGTTTTCATTTTCTTTTTTGCTGTCGTGTTGGAAAGATTTCTTTTCACTTCTTTACCCGAGCTGATAATAAAGTGAACAAGAACTTTAAGTGATTTATCGTAACGAGTGCATTGTTTTGTCGTAACGATACATTCGCGTGTTTTTCTTTCATGATTATTTACCAGTTAATCCAATTCTTGTTAGTTCTTGAATTTCTGTTAAAGAATAATTGTAACATTTTCTGTAGAGGAAAAGTGTACATTACGTAAATACATAAATAAAAGTGATTCTTTCCTTATAAACAGCGAAGGAGAATTCTACTTCGCTTTTTAAAAGCGTTTCAAAAGATTTCAATGGCTCTTAAATAACTCGTTTTAAACCTCTTATACAATTCTGATTTGATTGAGAAAAGCTGAAACGAGCTAATAAGAACAAATAATTTTAAGTAAAGTAGATTAAATAAGAAAAAATTTTAAATGTTTTGTAGTTTGCATGAATCACTTCAATTAAATTATTTTGAATTTAATTCCAAATGCCCTTTGTTTCACTAAAATTGAGTTTCACAATATTCCCAGCTGTATGAAATTGAGGTAGGATATTCTCTTCCTAAGCCATATCTAAATTAAACTTCGAATTAGACATGACTTCCAACATTCCCAGTAATGAATTTGGACTGACCAAAGGTAGATGATTTGTTTGAGACCTTACTCAAACCTCATCAGAGAACTCAATGTAACGCTTCCTGTTCCAGGAGAAATTTCTATGTTGGTACATGCCACCTGCTTCACCTTGTGTGTGGTATCTCGTGAATATTCAACATTGCGACGAACAGCCACGCAATGCAGAGGTAATCTGGAAGTTACGTTAGCTTGGGAGAAAAGGAAAAAGTGAAAGAGAACGAAAAAAAAGAGAGTAGAAGAAAAATAGTATATATTGTCGGAATGCTGAAAAGGGTTACCAGTACAACCTGAAGAGGGAAGGAGTACTGAAAAATTAGCCTTCCATACAATGGGCCACACTGTTCAAATTCCAAGCATAGAATAAAGCCAGTAGGAATTTATGTTAGCCGACTCACTCTTCTGGAAATAAAACTGCACCACGTGCCTCTTCTAAGAACCTCAGTAAAAAATGCACGGGAAAAAAGCTTTTATCTTAATTCTTTCGCGTAAGATTTTCATATTTTGAAATTGAGTCAGGGATTCACAAATCAAGTTTTTAATGGATAAAAAAAAGGTGCTCTGAAAATTACGTTTGTGAAAGCAAAAACCATGCTTGGCAGCGAATTGCTACTAAGAACCTTGAAGGGTAGAGCTGAAGTGTAGATTGCTTTGCATTTTGCTGAATAAAATATTAGAGCAACATTTGATTGCAGTGAAAATGAGTAGCAGGAAGTACGTGCGAATTAATTCGAGGATTAATTAAGAGGGTCAATTTAATAATTAATAACCGTGAGTGCTATTAATTACTTTTTGAATTAAAAAGTGAGTAAGAACAAAGATCTCTAATGATGGAAGAAAACAATTAATATAGAAAAGACCTTCGGTCAGTCGAAATATCAGAGCTTCCTGCGAAAATAGTATTGTGGCCATTATCGTATAAATCATTCTGATGTAAAACATGGAACCTTTTATACCTAGAACGAAGAGCACGATTCCTTGCGGGTGGTTACATCGTATAGGCGATTGGTTTCGATAGGACGTGCTGGATTATTTATAGTCGTACCACATAAAGTCAAAACACACACATACATATTCACCCACACCACATACATTGAAAAAAAAGAGTATGTTCATGAAAACGACAGACAGTTCCCTTGATTCTGAGATTCAACAAGATTAATTTCTTTTCTACGAGGATTTCACCCTATTGTGAGAAGGAAAACAGAAAACAGACGATTCTTCTTCAAAACATCAGTTGGATAAGCAAAGCGCTAAAGTTCGTGAATTGAATTTTCTTATCTTTTATTATTTTCTCTTCTCTCTGTTGTCTCTTTTTTCTACCTTGATACTTTTTCTTCAAGGTCTAGGAAAATTGAGATTAATTTTCAGAGAAAATATTTTTGTTCTACATCATTGACGCCAGTAAACGAGAAAAGTAAGTCTTATGGCAAGACGTTTAAAAAGTTCTAAATAAATATGATGAAATCTACAAGTAAAAGTATACAGCTCGGGAATATTGATTTTGTACTTGACTTTGTTAATCTACATGAAAATATCAATCGATTTCAATAATCTTTTGTAATTGTACACAATTATATAAGTAAAATAATCTGCTTGACTTTCTGTTCAAATATAAGTAGATTAAGACGGCTACAGTCAGCCAATGCTGACATAAGCATCTCTCTCATTTTAATACTTCTTTCCAATTCATTTCATTGTACTTAAGTTTAATTCACTACTGAAAATATTGTTTAAAAAGATAAATCCATTCATCGTCAGCCATGAAAGATACAAGAACATTATTCAATTTTATTGGCTTCAAGCATTTACCAGTAGATAAAGACGTACATAGTCAGACCGACTGATAAATGCACTTATGACCTTAAATATGTTAATAAATTAATAAGGAATTTATAATCCTAAAGTATTATATACAGTAGGGAAAAATCGATGACTTAATTTTTCATAAAATAAATTTTTGCATCATTTAAAAATAACTTTCCAACACTTGCAAGCATCTAATCAACCTTTTTCACTCTTTTACTTAGTGGTTTTACGTCTCTTTTTGGGAAAGTTTTTTTTTCGAAAGATGGGTACGAATGCGACTATCGAACCGTGAAATTTCTTTGCAGTACTCTGAAAATTTAGACAGAGTGGTTATAAACCGGGAAAGGATCGATGAGCACGGCGATTTAACATTTCTTTTTCCATTTTGTGGTCAAATTCACTGAATTGTTATATTTTTAGAAGGGTTGAAGGTCATGGATCTTGGTAAATCGAACAGAAGCGACAACGTTCTATGGTAGATCGTTAGGTGTAGGACGTAGGTACACCTGAGTCAAGGAACATTCCACGACGAAGGTGTACCTGCTGCGGGTCAAGCGAACCCCTCTCCGAGTATCTCATGAAATATTGCTACCGCAGTAGCCGCAGTATTGTTCCTGTGTAAGAGACTCTACTAGGGATCTGGATCTTTAACATTTTTATGGTGATTCCATTGCCCTTCGTGCATCGAAAACACACATTTCATAGTCTCGTGACTTCTATTGACACCAAACAATAAGAACCACGTATAGAAGATGAATTATTAATACTAAGATCCAACATTATGGCGTCTTGAAAGTTAACATCGGACATTCATTTATGAAAGTTGATGTTTGAAAATACATTAAGTAGGCAAGAGGCTTTAAAATAATTATAATTTTAATTTTAATAATATTATTTTAAATAATATTGTGTTGAAGAGTATTATTATCTAGATATTTCAAAATTGATTCACAAGATGTAAAAGAAAATGAAAAAAAAAAAGTGCAATTATAGTCAATTTGTGAAGGGAAATAAAGCATGAAGCCTTTGTTAAATTTATTGGAATGTGTTTGTTATCGTCAGATTTCACTGACTAAACTGTAGTATAAAAATAAAGGTCTGTGATTTTATTTCAGCCTTGGTAAACCCAATATCGTTTTGAATTTCCAATCACGCTCTGGATCAACGATAAATACTGTTACATCCGATCCCGGAAAATTGGGTAAAATTGACTACTTTGCGCATATTTTTCAATTCTTTATATTCTTTGACAATCGAGATTAATAAAAAAGTAAAAATTAATTTTATATAATATTATTATATATATATATAT